>JARSSU010005083.1:0-41766 GCA_029619165.1 Eurosta solidaginis
TAGGTTTTGATACGCACTTCACACTTTTCGCGACAATTTCGACATGAACTTGCGCTTGCCAATTTGTTGCTTCCTTTTTTCTAAAAGTACCTTGTCTGTCAAAAGTTTGCGCCCCGATCATGTCCAATATAACATATGTGCAGCACAGATCTTCGCCAAGTCGACGTCTACTAGCAACTCTAACTGAATTCCGATTAGTCTTGTAACAATGTTGGAACGTCGATGTACATGTGATAAGACTGAATTTCTCTTATTATTTTCAATAATTTGACCTGGACTGAAAAATATTAAATAAAGCTTACGTCCGACTTATAGAGCAGCGACCCGGATACCCATATTTATTTTCTAAGGACCTTTCAATATTTTATTACTTCTGTTTATTGTAAGGTTTCTGAATATAATGAAAACCGTTTAAAACCTAAAACATTTTTTTGTTTAGACTTATTTACAGTTCTCAAGTTTTAGTTTCTTGTGATTAAATTCGATATTGCCTATAAGTCCATATCAACTCTATATTAGCTGAAATTGCACTTATGTAGATTCGCTACTATTAATTACAAGGCCTACTTTTCCTCGACAACCAGCTTGGTTTACAACTCATCAGTGCGCCCTACACACTTACGACTTTGAACTAAGGCGGCCCATTACAGATACCTTAGCATAGACTTGACTTGAACTTGGCGTACGTAGAAACTTTGTGCAAAAATCTTGAGCCACGCATGGTATACTCCACTTAGCGACATACAATCTGGCCAAATCAGTATCAATAAATGTTCAATTTGGTCTATGACAAAATCTTGTCACAACGTGCACACATATGGCGGATAAAAACCAAATGCATCTCAATAGCATGAAACCGTCCAACGAAATGCCTGACGTTACCATTAAGACAAATCAAAATTCAAACAGACTTCTAAGGGCGCACATTAAGGTGACCCTATAACCCTTTTTTTTTTTTTTTTTTTAAAGCCATTAACTCAGATAACAGCTGGATCGAACCTGACTCTAGGGAGATCATATAGTAATCGAAATAATGGTGCCATACCTATAACCTAACTCGATCTATATATGATTAGCCATAAGTGAGTAGGCGTGCATCAGCTGTTTTAGCTGCGTATGGCTTGTATGTTATAAGAGGGGGGGGTCACCATTAATTCGCCTCTTAAGTAAGTTAAGTATCTGTATAAGTTTTGACGTCATCAGTTAACATGAAGTTCATTTAACACAGAACGTAAGTGTACAGTTCTCATAGTATCAAAGTTAAAGTTCAAGTCTATGCTACAGTCATCTAGATAATGGGTACCTACTTTATTGGAAAAACATGTAATCGAGCAGTCCTAGCGTATAGGTATATGGCACCATTATCGATACATTGATTCATGCAAGTGCTAGTGTTGGCGTTCGCCCCCTGATACAGCTGTTTTATCTGGTTATGGCTTTGAGCGTTAAAATTTCATCCATTAATCAGCCCTGTTATCCTTAAGATAGAATAACAAACAAGTGTAAGGATACGGGGACTGCCTTCCGGCACTGCCAGCGAGAAGAACTTCATACCATATTCATGAATAGGAGGGCCTGAACAGATAATCTTATCCCATTCATAATATCCAAATAATTTGAGGATAAATTACAAAATATAAAAGGTAGCGTCACGTGCGAAGATAAGGCTCAAAATTTCACCGTTGAGTGGCACCTGCATGAAGATAGCTATGACTATAATCACATTAATCTCAATAATATGTGACCAGTAAACGTAAAGTATTTGATCTGAAATTTTAAGCTTTCTAGCCGTGTTAAAAAGGGATATACTATATAGTACCACAGATCTAGAGCTATCAATCTTCAGACACATTCAATATATGCTATATACATAAAATTTATCGGCTTGCTGTATATTAGCATCAATATCCCGCCTATATATACGGGGACCGATCTCTTCGATTTGTTTCAGGACTACAATATTTGCTCTATCATTAAAGCATAGACGTGAAATTTTAAGGCATTTTATAGCCGTTTTAAAAGGGGTCAGAAAAGCATACGACAAAGTTCTTATCGTGCGCACACTTTGCTATGGATACATACGATAGCATATACGACTCTCTCTGCTTGATTTTTCACACCTTCGACAACAACTGACCAAATACTATATACGTAAGCATTTGGTGAAATTTGAAGCTTCCTAGATGTTAAACTGGAGCGGCAGGAAATTACGAAAGAAATAGAGAGGTTCTTATCTCCTGAACAATCGAGTTGTATGGGATATGTATACGTATTTATACGACCGATCTAGAAATTTTTTTCAGGAAAGAAATAATAGGATGCCCTATACGTTTTACTGTAAAGCATTCGGTGAAATTTGTGAAAGCATCCAAGCCTGCTGTGCAAACAATTGTGGCAACATGTAATTACGAAAAGCTTTCTTAGCTCATGAACAAGCGGATATGTGCGGGGATTATAGCGAACACAACACCCGGAAGAATCTTGCGGAACCATTTAAAAGTTTCTAGCTGTATACATGTATAGAAAATAGAGTTGCCTAGAAAGACCGCCGAAAAAGTCTCTTATCTGACCAACAGCGGTTGACAGGCGGACATAAAATGCATAAAATATAGACTGACCGTCGCTATCCGTTTAATGTTTAAGCCACAATAATAATGTGCAAAATAACGAAAGCATATGCAGTGAAGCCGTCATGGAAAGCTTCAATACTGATAAATGCACGCAAGCATATAGACCAAAATACTCTCTGTTTATCTGAAAAACGGAGTTAGGGTTCGTATGGCCGTCGATCCCGTCCGGGTGCCACGACAAAAGGTCAAATCGGACAGCTAAATATACCCGCCCTCCACTCACCAATTGGCAGAATAAAAAGGATAGAGAAATTGATGTGAGCCGATTAGTGTAAGGCGGTGCCGTAAACTGTTAAGAAACGGAGGGACTAAGCACGAGCGACGAATAAGTGACCGAAAAAAGCGTTAGGCAGCATGGATAGGTATGAGAAGAGTCTGGCTGACACTGTCTCGTCGGGTCTTAATATACGTCTGGCAGTATTTCATTTTGTCACGCGTTTCCAGGCAAGCCAGAAGCTAGTTTAAAATACAGTTCTGACATAAAACCAACTATTTTATGTTCTTTTTTCGCCCTCAGAATAAAATCAAAAAGTCTGCATTGCTGTCACATCGTTGCGTGTAAGACCCCATCGATGAATACATTTTTTTACCAGCTCACCTCTTTCGCCACATGAGCCCACCTTCACGCTTGTTGTTGTTGTTGTAAGCAATGTTTCCCCCACCTAATAGCTGCGACCGATCACAACAATGTCATCAATATCCTTAACGGTGAGGTGTAGTCTAAGGAAACTGCTGTTTCTGACAGGGGGTGTGGACCATATACACCAAGAAAGGGGTGTAGATAGGATAGGATAGGTAGGGGGTTTTGGTAGTTTTTTTTTTTTTTTTTTTTCTGACCAACCTGATTGATAAGACTATCTAGCTCACTTGACACTATATGCCGAAGGGGTCCACGTTGTGATAACAGCATTCATCCAAAAAATAACGGACGGACTTAGATCTACGCTACATTGAGAATCGTTGCTGCGTAGTAGCAACGATAAGCTCCACGAATGATACCAACGATCTCAACTTTTGGATATATCCTCGGGAGATCCAAGTGAGTCGCGATCACGAAAGCCTACTCTTTCGCACTCTTGGAGTGTGTCTGGCAAAAAGGGACAATTCAAGCTATTAAAGTGATTTGGTGAGTCACCAATCTAGACCTATCCTCCATATCAGCTGCAGCAGGATGGAGTTTCCAGATTTGAGACAGTTACCGCTATGGAACCACCCATGGGACTAGTTGCCCTTGTCAAAACCCACAATGACCATTGATTAGGTGAGCCTTAGCTGAGACCAATTATTTCCTAGCAGCACGTCTCTCTGCCATCCAGTTTTGGCTAAAAATCTGCTACCCTGCAATGACGTGGTATCGCCCAACGTTTGATTCAGTGATTCGAAGGCCCGAGCTATGGAGGAGCAATCCACCAGGTGGCCAGGGGACCCCGCATAATTCCCTATAGGCCATCTCATCCGCTTCAGTTGCACCGAATGCGGGCTAAGAGATCCGTTGACCGTTACCGGGATATCAATGATGCGCCTATACGCGGGATCCCATATATAATCGTAATTGGAAAATAATCACGATGCAATCGCAACGGCCCCCCCGAGGGGTTCAGGCAACTCACCAGCACAACCTCGATCACGCACTGTATTTGGAGTCACGCACAAGGCCCTTGATAGCCGACTTGCGCTATACACAAGAAGGATGGTTTTGTTGAGTAGGTGTTTTAAATTCCCTAATCCGTGGTAGCACTGTGGATAGCATTCCATCCACAGCATCCTTATCGCGCCCAAAGGCAATTCCTGCTTTGAA
The DNA here is from genome assembly GCA_029619165.1 of Eurosta solidaginis. NCBI lineage: Eukaryota > Metazoa > Arthropoda > Insecta > Diptera > Tephritidae > Eurosta > Eurosta solidaginis. The sequence continues at coordinate 4,429 of JARSSU010005083.1, forward strand.
TACACTGCAGTGTCAGCCAACTTAAACTTACGGCTAAATGTAGCTTCTTGACAAAAAGACCCTTCACACCCACCTTTCCATCCAGCTTTGACCCATCGTACAGTGAACAAGTTACACCGGTCCCATGCCGCCAGATGAAATTACCTCTTCCCCAATCCTCCTTCTCTGGAACTAACTTGCGGGTGAAGGCATGTATAGGGAGCAGTTCATCGGCATACAGTTAGTCGCGTTTCTGTCGGGATGAAGGCCGGGAAACATGGTAGAGGCTCGAGTGCTCGCGGTCAGAAAGTCTTATATCCATGTCACTCACTGAAGGCTCCAACTAGACCTTGCCGCAGGCCGCTTTCCCGCAATATTACTGAGTATAACTGTTCAGCAAGACGTATCAAGTGGCCATCGAGGCTTAAGGTGTGACAAACCATGTATTCACCACACTCTGAGAGCAGCCAACTAGATACCGATGGCAGGCCCGGGCCGGTCCCCCTCCCCGTCTTGCATCATGCACACTAACATTTTGGAGGTGGTCTTCGCAGTGTCCGTGCATTTCCAACCAGACACAGCACCCCATATAGCAGAATCAGGTTTGACCACCATCTCATAGAAAGCCAGTGTAACTATATACTTGGCGAGAGTCCCATCTCTTCCCACAGATAGCCTCCTCTAGCAGCAGTACAGTGCAATGGCGTGGCCTTCCTGGCCCGATCCGATCTTCCACGATCCGGGTCTCCGTAGAACGCGACGTTTGTCTTGTCCAAAACAATCCCCATATATTATTTAACAGACTCCTATCAGGAAAGTAACAAACGTACCCCTCCAGATCGAGTAAGAGAGGATTCTGAAGTATCGTGCTAATCTTATATCCTCTTAGCTGAAAAGCCTGAAAACCAATTCACGATCTTTTCCTCGGGTTGGACCGCCAATCCACATGGATTCAGCCACCCTTCAAGCGCACAGCCTCACTCCAGGAGCAACTAGCTACACAGACCATCGCGCTAGTCAGGGTGCCCAGTAACATTTGCTTGTTCTGCACTTAGGATAAGCGACGGATCATCTGCATAGACAACTACCCGACAACATTGGCTTCCAGCTCCACAAAGACGCATCTATACGTTGAACTACCAAACCCAGAAGAGGAGAGGAGGATAGGAAGACACTAGCCTAAGTGGACGACTCCCCTGGAACTTTTTCTCCTTGTCTACAAACTTCACATTTCTCCTAATGATCGGCCCCCTCACCCCAACTCCGCGCAAAGCACTTCCTAGCCGCCATAGAAGTTTGCTACATAAATTCAACCGAGCCGCCTCGACTCCTCAAACCCACCAGAGACTCTTGCGATTGCCCCGGTTTAAGACCACTGTTTAAAAGCTCCCTCGATGTTTCTTAGAAAGCCACACGCAGAGCATACTCTTTGTGTTCTAGGGACCCCTCTATTTGCTTTACAATCGAATGGAGAGCCGTTTCCGTTCGATCTGCCCTTGCAGTAACGCCTCCATGCTGTGAAGCCGACAGTCACAACCCGAGGTACACGCCTTATTCCCGTAGGTCACAGTCCAGGTATCAACCGCCTCCAAACGTCTTAGTAGAAGAAGCGACTTGTTATTTGCAATCTGATTGGATCCTGAAATCCTTAGGTGATACCTGAAGTAGCGTCACTTGCCGGCCCTCGGAATGAGAAATAACCCTAAACCGTTTCATCGCGTGTGCCAAGACTGTCGGAATAGTTTAACCTGAGGCAGTTAGTATATGATGTGTGGCCCATTACCCACAGCAGGACTATGGAAATGGTCATCTCCAAAAGACCTTTGAAAGCTGCGCAGGCATGATTCCATCCGGTTTCGTCCCGGAGATTATAACGCTTGAACGACACTTATAGCCCAGGTTATTTGACGATTTACCCGTATTGGAAGTGGCAGGCACTTCTGCATGGCCCCAACGACCGCGCCATGCAGGCGAAAGATCTACCTACGCTGACGTGGGACACGGGCAAATGATTGTCCAGGTTAAGCCGCTAGGGACTCCTCGTCTACTCATCGACCAGTTACACCCCCATCATTCTAGATAGCCCAGAGGAGAGCGGGCGGTTCCTAGAAAGAAGTGATTTACTAAAGTCCAGCACGGATTCATTGCAGCTTACGTTTTTGCAGAACTTTCGCGATGCATTCTCGCTTGGCTATCCGTAGTGTTCATACTTTATAAATCCCAGACTCACCTTATAGAGTCCCCCCCCCTTCACGAGGGATAGATTTAACTCCTCAGTAGGCTACTATAGTTTTGAAGAGACCGCCGGACTGGCGCTCTCTAGGTCGTCAAGAAGAATCCGACCACCAGGGGGTTGTGCCCTTCCCCCTGTAAGTTTGTTCAATGGGGCAGGACAGTTTTACTAGAAAAGGCGCAATGAAATTGCTTAGCGAGAGTTTTGCCCACCCCCCCCACCGCCCATTTTCACCCCCCAGAACGTCTATCTAGATTCGGACACGGCCGAAATATATGATATGGCAACCGCAGGCAGTAATGAGTATCTTCTCCCAGCGTTCATACATACAAGTCCCAGTTAGTAGTTACTTTAGGGTTTCCTAAAAGATATTTTAGTTTTTTTTTTGGACGTTAGACTTCGTTCACTGCAGTGAGAAAGAATATATCGGGTGATCAGAGAAGGAGTGCTCGTATTGAGAACCGTCCATCAAGATAATCCGACCTTCCAGTTCTTACTAAACCAGGGTGAGGCAGAAGGCCTCCCTCCTTACGCAGTAACAAAATTCGGGTCAATTACCCCTATGAAATATGACCAACAGTCCCTATCTACAATAAAAAGTAAATAAGACTCCACCTGTCTAGTGTTGGATCCGAGCTTCCCCAATGCTATGATGGGCAAATTAGCATCGGCACCGATGATTCACGGCAACACCTCCTCCGCCTTGCATAGACACGGTGTGATTTCACACCCAGTATCGCAAGGTGGTGGTCCCTCTACGTCCCCAGATGACCGTGGGGCATGTGTACGCTGAGAAGCCACCCACATTTCTATTACATGTAACCTCAGCTCTGAGGCAGACCTGTGTTGAGCGTCAGAATGACTGAAATGTTTATGACGGAGAATGAAAATGTCTTTTAATTTAAACTTTTTTAACCAAGCACACAGGATCTAGGCCCTAACTTGCCTCCCATGCACCAAGTCGTTGAATTTGTCAGTGACCTTAATCCAGAAAACATCTTACTGCCGTGACTACTCAGGCCACGGCTCTCCTGGACAAGGACATATATCCACTCAGCCTTTTTCATAGGCACCTTTTAGAGCAACTATACATTTGCGGAAAGCTTAAGAGTGCTGAAGATTGATTTGACGGATGTTCCATCAAAAAGCACTCTTCTTCCGCACCCCATCCTTGGGGATTTCGTCATTAAGTCTTGTCCACTTCTAAAAAATCCCCCACTCAAGGCGCTATCCCGGAGCCGGATTGTGTTAGTCGCCCTTTAACGTCTCGTGGTTATCATATGATTTACGCCAGGAATCCACGCGAGTGTTGACGCATTGCCCACTATGGCAGTAATGCGCTCAGAGCCAGACCCGGAACGCGAAGCTTTTTTGTGGCAGCGACGAGAAAAAGCGGAAAATCTTCAACCGCACCTAAACCACCAACACAAAATGCTTAACTGGCGACACGTCGAGCCACACGGAACGTAACCTTGAGGCCCGCACGATATTATTAAACAGGGACGTGAGGCAAGTGTGCGTAGCTATTAGCCTACCAGCCATTTCGAGTATAGGTTGATGCAGCACCGACCTATACTACGAAGTGCCAGAATACCGACCCTACCAGCCCACAAAGCTCATTCAATTTGTCCAAGATGTTAATGTCAAATCATAAGCCCTAAACTACAGTTTCCAGTTCGTCATCCGCTATGTTGTAACAACGATCATGACTCTTAAAGAGTCACTCACCTCCCCTGAGCTCGGCACTAATGACTCAGTAGGGCATGCGGGCAGTTTTACTATCAGAGATGTTGTCCTACTCTAGAATCCGCCCATTAATATCAGTAGAAGCAGGGCACCTAATCCCGCTTCCCCCCCTCGTCCATGCAGGACGTTGAACTAATCACGCAGTGCACACATTACCTGTCCTATGGCCGGCCGGTTTACTAAGACTGATCAGTCCCTGATCACAGTAGCATGACACACGACCACTTAATGATATCCCAAGCCCCCAAGTATGTTCTTAGCCCCCGAACTGAAAGGGGTGTAGAGGCGGTGGTTCCACAGTACAATTAAAGAGATGGTTGGTGTCATGTGGAGGGGACACATCTGCAAGCGCGGGGCAGACCTTTTGTATGTCGGGGTTGGTGATTCAGATGTAAGAGTTTAACCTGTATACAGTATACCAGAACGAAGTTGAGCTGGCAGCGTGGACTCGACGTTTCCCTGCGAGGGTAGTATGCGTTCCTCTTCCGCATCCAGTTTTGGTACTGTTCACCCCGAGATCAACTGGTTCACCCACGGTATTCCCGGCATAAAGGTCCGCGACGCCTGTTTGTTGGAGTCAACAAGGACACCTGCTGTTGAGTGTATTTTTGCTTCATACGAGCTGAGTTCTCTAGAGGTGCACCTTCATTCCTTCAAAATATATGGAGATCTACGCGACTTCCGTTAAGTCCCTAGGCGGTGGCTGTGCCTCATCCATCAGATGTCTTGTATGTACTCGATGCCCAGCGTTTACTGTATTCAACAGCAGAAATACTGTTTGGGTTAAGCATAGCTCATTTCTCTCCCTTGCATTGGGGAGTATTCTCGCCTACATTATGCTAGATATGGTGTTCTGGACATCATGAAGAACAGCCCTTTTTTTTTCTTGTATTCAGCGGTAGTTCTAGTCCGCGTTTTTTTTAGCAGGGCTGGGACACTCTTTGTAGCTCTTCTAGTGGGTAGCCTGTTAGGCTTGAGGCGACCATATAGGGGAACGCGTAGCACTCATACGGCTGGCAAAAACTAGCTTTGTATGTAGTTATTTTATTCGTTTTCACAAGAGCGTTCTTTGGCCATATTCCCCCAAGTACTGCCAGCAAGGGATTGAGATCTTATTCACTGCTCCTGATTTTCGCAACAATTGCGGTCTGCCCACACAGTGCTCACCAAAATGTAGATCGAGTATCAAACGGTCACACCAAGATTTTTAGGGTGTGGGACAGTCGGTAGCGTATGCCATCACGCACGTGATTTCATGACCCCCCCCCCTCCCCCCCCCCCAATTTGCATCCGAACATTGGGAACCGTTTTTCCCGAGATTGTAAATAGGGTCGCGGCATGATGTATAGATCGGTGTATAATGCAATGGTTTTACGAGGCCGAAAAAACTGGAGAGATCAGCGAATGGTAGCCATTTACTTTTGTTGCAAAGCTCAGCGATGCTTTAGGGCACCCTATGTAATTTGCGAGAGTCCACCTTTTAAGACATGGGGGGGGAAGGTTAGACCTGTTATACCAAGTCTTGCAGTAAATCGTGCCATGGGTTGTACGGTATCAAAAAGCTTTCGATAGGTCTTAGCGCTTACGAGTACTGTTCTATGGTGGGGCTGCTATTTAAACCCCAATTTATCTGGGTGCTAATGGCATTCAGCGCGGTTGGTGGGTGCTGTGGAGTTTTCTAAAGCCATGCTGATGGACAGGCTTAGCGCAAATTTTGCTTTGAAGTGGGGAGAAAATGGCTTCAAGCGTCCTTGTGATACTGCAGATAGGTAGATGTATCGGGCGATAGATCTCATAGTTAACTGGTTCCCAGGCTTTAGTAGCTGGCTACACCTTGGACATTATTCCACATTTTTCGGGTATAGACAAGAGTGGAAAGAGAAAGGAGTTAGAAGGCATGTGTCATAATAAGTTGAAACACCTCTTCCACCTAGGCCTTTTAACATCCGGGTCATTGGACTATGCGTCTGGACCCACTGAGTTAGGATGGATGTTTAGATGACCGATTGCAAATCCTCCAACACTCTATTGGCCGTGTGAATTGTGACTGGTCATTGGCCGTATGACGCGCGAAACTTAGTAGTTTACGTGCTTGTCTGTTGGCCCACCTTCCGTCTAATTTTTGTCGGACCCGTTTTTAGAATTTGGCATATTATGTATTAGTCGGGCCAGGAATCAGAGAAAGCGGCTCGCGCATATTTTTTTTCGCATCCAGAGCAGGCACACTTTACGTACGACAAAAGGCGATGGAAGACTTTGCATGTGGTGCTATGACGGATTCGTAAGGGTCTTTACAGTGAACCCAAAGTTTACCTACACCGGCAGGAAAGAGAGGCACGGCGAGGTTACCAAGCCGAACGGCCTTAGAGGTGTGCTCCTCCCATTTCGCCCCGCGCTTATGAGTTATTTTCATCCACAAGGCAATCGTGAATGCAGTTGGTTTATATTATCGCCCATATCTTGTGGAGTCGGCCGGGATCGACCGACTGTATTATAAGAGTCACGTTATCACACATATCTCGCTAAACTTGCACTGGCCTCAGCCGCCGGAGAAAGTGGTGTGTGCCGAATGTGTCGGTGGGAATTCTTACCGGCGGTGATATGAGTGCGAGAAAACGAGCCGAGGCGGAGTTCACAAGTGACCTTGGCGAAATATGTGAAAGCAACCAGCTCCCCATTGAGACGGGCATCAGTATGGGAATAGGAAGGGCAGCAAATAGCGGCGGTGTCTGTAAAGGATTGTAATATGTACCCAACTTCTTTTTTAAAGTTAATGAAAGTGCGTTTATTTCCTGCGACGATGAAAGTACGGCGGGAACGCTCGAAGCAAGTATGAGAAAGTATGAGCAGGTGTGTGCGTGCAATTTGTACCATCTGGGCTGCCAGTAGACGCAGTAGTACGAGTGTTCTGCGCTCACGATTGAAATACCGGCGAACTTGTAGACCGCTTTCATACCATACGTGTGGAGGGTCTCCGTGTATTAAGATGAACAGAAAACGTCGTTTCTTCTATTTGATCCGCTAGGAATCTCACCCCTATGTCACCTGCAAGAGTTTGAATGACATATAGATCGTGATGGGCATTGAAATCGCATAAGATATAGGTATGGTTGACCACAGATGAGTACGCCGCTGATATTGTAGGCGGTTATCCACTGGGGGCAAAGGTGACAGGGAGGGAGTGTAGAAGGATGTTGATGATTTCTAGATTTGCATCTTTTTTTTTTGCTGACCGGACAGGATAACGTTGAGCGGTTGACATAAGAGCACTGCCCCTGGCATGTGGATCACATCGGAGATTACAAAAAAATATGATATTGCACAGTGTGCTGTGAGATGAAAACGCGAGGGCCGCCTACATTTCCGCTCTCTCGATCTATTTTAATTCGGACATTAATACGCAGAGAAAAAAACAGAGAGGATCATGCATGACTAGATCTTGCGATGAAGTTTAGTCTACTTTGAAGTCGCATGCAATGTGCGGAGTTGTGGCCGCTTCTATGAAGTTCGGACTCTATTACCACATCACGTGATCTTCCCAGTTTGTCCATTTATAACATTTATACCGCAGTACAGAATTTGGAAGTGCGAGGCGGAGACAGTCACTCTGGGAGATAAGTGACGGAGTGACTATACGCCTGGGTTGGATTGTTGTGGAAAGACTCAGAACTCGCATGCTTGTTGATTGGCCCGTCCTGGAGATGCTAGTAACTGTCCTGTGGGTAGGCATTGGTGTTGGTACCCGGTGTTTTTTGGGTATGCGGCCTGGCATACAGGGCGCAATTGAAACCCGCGGGGGTTGCCTCGCGCGGATGACAAGAACTACATCAAGGAAAGTAGGCCACTGGCCACCGTCCATGGCAGATGAGCTTTGGCATTGGGCGGATGTCGCAAAACGTATATATTCTGTGCTGGCAAAACGGTTGCAAAGGGGAGGTAGGGACCAAGAGTCCTGTTTGCCTGACCTACAGAATTGCTGCCGGAAGGAAAAGAGGAGGAAGAAGACGGGGGCAGGGCTGAGCCTATCGACATTGCTCCCGACTCTTACTACGGAGATTGTAGGTGATGAGTGGGTGAAGAAGCACAATGTAGACGTTGGTGAGCGCAGTGCGGGCGCGTGCAAATAGCAAAATCAAAGCATACGGTACTTGTTGTGGCTTGCTGGAGCGGGCTTGCTGGAAGTTAAGCGGGGGGCGCTGAAAGAGACGGCAGGACTAGACAAGGAGACAACGTCCTAGAACTCGTGCAACACACAAGAGGGGAAAGCCAACTAACGGCAAAAAAAACGGTTCACTGACGGAGATTTTGACTATAAAAACAAGTTACAAGCCTGAAGAGCGTCTGGTTTTATCTGGTTATTGGGAGGCTACCACACAGAACAACCTAATAGTCCGAATGCAAACCATTAACCCTCTACACGAGTTGACACACTTGGAATAGGGGGTTTGAGGGGGGGGTTAGATGGGGGGGGGGGGGAGGGGGGACAAGAGTTAATGACCGTCCAAAAAAAGAGGCAATTCTTAAATTTTTCCGGCATCCATTTCTCTGGAACCGGGGTCAGGAGATGGACACCGGAATTTATATGAGGTTGCGTATAACCTTTCCCGGTAGCAACGAGAAATATGGAGCCGTCCCCCGACTGCCAAGGAGTGCTGCGAGGACATGACCCTAATTTTGACTGGGAGGACAGATCAACAAGCGAACAACATGAATAGAGCAGTCCTTGGTCGGTGGGGAAAATCCGAGTCGCTCCGGTGTACATAAAAAAACGCGCGGCATGGGAAGCGCACAAATAACACAGCTTCATTAACATATGAAGATACATTTTGGGTTGTGACACAGATATAATGTCAAAAACGCCTAGTATGTTTCGTATACATTTTTCTTATAAAGCCCTTACCTACTAGGTCATAGTACAGCATAATAGTAGGACTCACTATATGAGACCTTATTTGTAGGTATATTCTACACAATGTATTATTAATAATTGCCTTATGTAAGCATTATTATTTATTGATTTATTCATCTCTTAATGCACGTGAGATGATAATCACACTGACTAAAAGTAACATCCGTCGGGCATGGAATCAGCAAAATTCACATACACGACGAGATGGGTCGATTAGTTATAGACTAAAATATCGTACCAAATAATTCGAAGAAATTTTTCGCATATTTTATAGAATACTAGAGCTAATATTATTGCCTGAGACTTAAAAACCGCTGCACACTGTTTCTGATCATTTCAACATCGCACTATTCTGAGGTCTATGTGTATACACGATATACATTTGAGCCCATTTCCACTTGGCCAAATATGAACTCAAATAAAGGTGCTTTATATGGGACGTCATGTGATTCACAAAAAATAATACGGTTTCTTTTGGAGATCTGTATCATAGAAATGTAATAAAATTGGTATGTATAGAGAGTACGTAATAAGTAAGTGATATCTTGTATGCATTGGGACCAGCCTTGTGTAACATAATTTTTAGCTCTAATGGTTTTATGCGTGCTAGTTGCGACACGGCACAAAGACAACCGCACGTCTATCCAGTTTACGGATTTGTAAGATAGGGAACCTTCGTCATTGGTGAAGGCGCACTGTAAGGAGTAAGCAGCCTTAGAGAGCCCTTTGTTAAATTTTGAGGTCACGTATGATTGACATACATGAGCAGATTTGTAATGAGAATAGATAGTGACTTTTTTATGATTTTTTTCCCATTTCTACCTATATATGCGATTGTGCATGTGAATAGGCTATTTCAAGCACATCCATCTTCAACTTATAGTATGAGGGATTGTCGGGCAATATACAAAGTTACAAACTGTAGTATGTCGTTGTGACTCACACACAACCGTGCAACATATATGTGCAGTCACAACTATCACTAAAAAAATGGATGGAGCTCACCATCCTAAGCCGATACTGAGCAGTGACTTGTACATTACCAAATTAATCATTATGTCTACTAGACTGGGACGATTTATTAACCGATATCGCGCCATTGATTTTTCGATAGGATTTGGGCTCAGTAAAAAAAAGTTCCATTACGCATACCCAAAAAATTAATTTTCGAGCCTGCAAAAAAAATTACGAAAGGGTAAATTTTTCGACCAAAACACTCCCCAAAACCCAAAAAATTGTTTTTTCAAAATACTGTTATCGCCAACGTTTGTACAAAAGTTTTTTGAAGAAAAAAATTTCAGCAATGAGTTTGATTTAAGCACGCTATCTGTCGAGAAGTAGTAGTATTGTGAAGTACTTGAATAAAGGCCATTTTGCATTATTGAATAGTGGAGTTATTTATTCAACAGTTTAGTGATTCGAACGTTAGTAGAAGGTTGCAAATAGGAGGAATTTCAGTAAATTCATTACTATATATATATAACAGAATATCAGACCTCGCTCTGGGCCAGTTCGGGAATTAGGGGATAAGTGTTTCCATCCTTTGACCTGGTCGCCTATTTGCTTTTGACATTGTCAGCAACCTTGTTGCAGTAGTTTTTGTATTTGGAGTGTAGATGGTGTTTTACAGCCGTTCCGCTCATTTACCCGATAAGAAGCGTAAGCCGAGTAGCGCCTCGGTGGACTCTTAACTTCTCTGTGACCTTTCCTGTGTCTTTCTCCTCTAGGGAAATGGATTACAGGTAAGGCTAAGTTAGGGTGAATTGACTGCCGCAAGACACACATAGCATCAGTCAGTCTCAGTATGTCCGTGTGATACCACAAAAATACACCCTTACCGCTTTTCGAACCATTATATAAATGCCTCTCTCTTAAAATAAAGATTTTCTGTGCCAGTAGTAAGTTTTTCTATCCAAACTGCAGCTTCCATGTACTGGGTATAAATGAAAATGTTGCCAACAACAGCGAAGCGTCCGTTTGAGTCCACCCAACCATATCTGTTGGGAATGTTTGTTTCCGTAACTCTTGTGATTGCAACGGTCTGTACTTCGAAGAGGGATGACGCTGCCGTCGCTCAGTATTCTTCGAAGTCCTAGGACTGATAATAATCTGAAAAGCTTCACTTGGCGTTGTTCTTAGAGCACCACTAATGCTGATCGTACTATGCCTGTGCACTTTTGCCAACAAACTAAGGTTTGTGTCGCCTTGCTCAATGTTGGACACCATACCACAACATCATACAGCAGTATGGACCGAAACATCGCGGTATAAACATCCCTATTTTCTTATGGCTCTTTTGCATTTTTATAATGCAATCTCCGCTTTCTTTTCACGCTGAATGAGGTTCTCCTCCCAGTTTCAGCTTTTCATACAGAACTACGCCCAGGAATTAAGCCTTATTTGCCAGGTTAAGCGAACAATATTTAGTTGCGAAAAGTTTTCTCGGTGGTGTTTTGTACCGTCTAATGTATAAGATAAACTTAACTTTATCGAAAGTCACACAAAGTTTAAGGGAGTTTGCCTCAATATGTGTAATATATGCCACAATCTTGCTGCGACTTTACCGTTTCTGCTTCATAGATGCGGGTAAATAACACCACGATGAAAGTATTTTGCTTCCCTTGAGTAGTTCATCAATCAAATCCGTCCCAGTAGGTACCCATGTCGACCCAGATTCATTGGGACGTTGTTAAAAACGTCTGGGTTTTTATTGTTAAATGGTCCCTCAATGTCCAGGAAGGACACAAAATAATCATTTTCGACCAATGATGTTTACCCGCCTTATAGAAAGTTATCGCATTCCTCCAGTTCCTCTACGAGCTCAACATGTTTCTGTCGTCCAAGTTTTGGTTCTACATATTTCTGAAATTTAGTCAAATCCATTTCTCTAGCTGATGCATCATACATCATGTCTGGCAAGGATATCCTCATCAGGACCCCCCATTTACACTTTAATAAAAGTATCCTGCACAGAATTGAATATGATATAAAGTATGAGAGAACGAAAGTATTTTTATCGGAAACCCTCTATGGAAGCAGGGGAAGAGGGCGGCCCCCCACTCCGCTGGAAGGACCAGGTGGAGAGTGAAAACGGCAAGCGCGCCTTGTTGGATGACCTGTTTAAGCTTTTAAGTGCCAATTATGTAAGTAAGTAAGTAAGTAAGTATGTTTTCCAAGCTCCGCTAGCTTTAGACACCACTGGTTTAAACTGATAAGCGCCATTAAGTAAGTAAGTACCTTGCCCCGGCCAGCCATACCCTGAATTTCTAATGCATTGCTTGAATATTTATGGTCTCAAAATAAGGGTTCCTACCTTTGGCTCAAAAAAGCAAACAGTATGATTTCATCAAATGAAAAATAATATTAATGTTAGCGCTTACATAACAACCATTTGCAGCCCATTGTTTGGCGCATATAAAAAAGTGACTGATAGTTATAATTTCCTTTTTTTGTGCTGATAATTTTGGAGACACAATGCTGAAAGCTCAAATACTCCTACGATACGAGTTAATGTACAACTTATGTATATGTGAAACCATTCAGGCACTCGTTATGGCAAAAGGTTATAAAATTATTGTGCCAAATAAGCCATAAAAGGTGCACGTTTTATAACCCATTTGACCGCATTTTCCGTTATTAAAGATTGTACATATTCACTTGAAAGCCCACACATACATATATGTAAAATCATTCCTGCATGTACATATCCCTGCAAAAAGTAGTTCGACTAATCCCTAAAGAGAGCGGTCTCTGATTGATCTCTTTTGTCTACATGGAGGCATAATCGATCCCCACTAGTCCCTTTTAGAAACAGCTGGGATTAACCAAGTTGAAGTGAGTTAAATAAAAAAAGATTATAGGTGATTGATTAGAAGTATTTAAGAAAAATGCGGAGCCCTATACCCAACTTAAATAACTTGGACCATATTTTCCATTATCGTTGACCCATACCCCTTGGAACGAGTTGGCATCTTAAAAATTGTTTGCCATAGATGGATATAACAATTTTTTGCAAGTTTTAATATCGCATTTAAAATTTACATTACCTCGTACCATACAAAAATTAACACATTTTGATGAGAGAAGAGATTAATCTTCATTCGTTCTCTTATGGGTACAAAGAGGATTGGCCCTATCGATCCCTTTCGTGTATAAATGGGTACAATTAGTCCCTTAAGGGAACAGTTGAATTGATACAAAGTGAAAAAACTGGCAGTAATCGCATATTCCTTTGTGACTCATCCCGGACTCATCCTAGAATATTCCTATTTTTTGGAGGGATGCTTGTAATCATTTGAGAAGGACTACAATGTATGTGTTAAACATCAACAAGAAAGCAAGAATGCAAAAGAGGTGTAAAGCAAATAACTGAAAAAAATGGCAACGAAAAGGTAACGACAATAAACAGGCACACATCCATTGATATATACATTTGTAGTTGGTACCTAAGTACAAACATATAAACTCTTTTGTACTTTTTATTCCATACTCTATATTATTTATTTTAAATGGCCAAAGTAAGAGGTGCTCCACCTACAAGCCAAGCACAGCAGGTTTCCTTTTTCTAGGCTGTCAGTATTGTTTAAGAGAAGTGAAGAGCAGAGCAGAGCAGAGTTACGATGTGGCTTTCTTTTGTGCGTATGTTAAATATTTTTATGTGTAAGTATGTGATTTCGAGTGTAAGTAGAAATGTTATATAACCTTCTAGACCCTCCATGAAGAAGGGCTCATAACTGAAAATTATTTTATACATATCTATCTTTGTAATTTTTATACCCTGTGGCGCTTTGTTCTATGTGTTTTGTTGTTTCTACTCTGGGTTTTCCCAACTCAGTGAAGCTCGTCGTCTGCCTCTGTTGTCAACTTCCGTTGTCGATAAGGATACTTCCTGCCCCGGAGATTTCATAACATTTCATATCATATGGCAATATGATTGTGTTAAACCACTTACTTATTTACTTAAATGGCGCTTAACCGTTTAAACGGTTATGACCGTCCAACCAGGCGTGCCAGTCGATTCTACGCTCTGCCAACTGGCGCCAATTTGTCTCGCCAAGGGAGTTTAATTTATTTTCCACCTGGTCCTTCCAAAGGCGTGGCCTTCCTCTGCTTCTTTGGAGGATACTGAGAAAAACTTTCTTAGCCAGAGCGTGATCTTTAATTTGCATAACAGAACCTAGCCAGAGTAGCCGCTGCATTTTAGTTCGCTGGACTATGTTGATGTCTGCGTAAAGTTCGTACAGCTCATCATTAAATCTACTTCGGTACGCGCCAAGGCCAACGCGTAGAGGTCCGTCAATTTTTCGAAGAACTTTTCTCTCGAACATAACCAGAGCAGCTTCATCTGATGTTGTCATAGTCAATGCTCATGCACCATATAGCAGGACGGATGCGATAAGTGACTTAACGAGCATGATTTGCGTTTGCCGAGTGAGGACTTTACTTTTCAATTGCCTGCCTAGTCCAAAGTAGCATTTATTGGCAAGATAGATTCTTCGCTGTTCGCTTTAGTGCTGATGTTGTTGCTAGTGTTGATGCTGGTTCCCAAATAAACGAAGTCTTTTACTATTTCGAAATTATGTCTGGCAACAGTGGCGTGGTTGCCAAAGAGCAAATGCGCTGACCCTTTGCTCGATGACAGCAGGTACTTCGTTTTGTCCTCATTCGCCATCAAACCCATCTTTACCGCTTCTTTTTCCAGTATGGAGTAAACAGAACTAACGGCGGGGGTGCTTATGCCGATGGTATCAATGTCATTAGCATATTCCAGCAATTGCACGCTTTTATAGAACATTGTTCCAGAGCGGTTAAGTTCTGCAGCTAGTATAATTTTCTCCAGCATCAAATTTAAGAAATCGCACAATAGGAGGTCACCTTCTCTGAAACCTCGTTTAGTTTCGAACGGCTCGGTGAGGTCCTTCCCAATTCAAACCGAGCTGATGGTGTTACTCGACGTCATTTTTCACAGTCCTACAAATTTTGCGGGGAAACCAAATTCAGACATAGCGGCTTATAGGCAACTCCTTTTAATGTGTAGAAGGCTGATTTCCATGTAATTTCGCGTGCGGTGTTAGTATGTCCTTACATTTAACTTTAAAATCAATCATTGTGTTCGTCAGTCATCTCCCTTAATGGCGTATCTCAGACAGAAAGCGTTTAGGCATGTAAGACCTATGGATTTTTTTCACAGAGTATATTAATTTTGTTCACATAACGGTACCTTGGAATGGCATAAACTAATCGAGATAGATATCGGCTTCTATATATCAAAATGATCTGGGCCAAAAAAGAAATTAATTTAGCCATGTCCGTCCGTCCGTCCGTCTTGAGTAAATTTTGAGGTATCTAAATGAAATTTGGAATGTAAGTTCCTGGGCACTCATCTCAGATCGCCATTTAAAATGAACGAAATCGGACTATAACTACGCCCACTTTTTCGATATGGAAAATTTCGAAAAACCGAAAGTGTGCAATAATTCATAACCAAAGACGGATAAAGCGATGAAACTTGGTAGGTGAGTTGAACTTATGACGCCGAATAGAAAATTAGTAAAATTGTGGACAATGGGCTTGGCACCGCCCACTTTTAAAAGAAGGTAATTTAAAAGTTTTGCAATATGCAATTTGACAGGTGAGTATGTAATGTTCGGTTACACCCGAACATAGCCTTCCTTACTTGTCTGTTTTCGTTTTTTCCCCTCAGAATTTGCTTGAGTTTGCATTGCCAAAATAAAGAATTTTTTTCTTTGTTTCCGTAAAACAGCCCTTAAGCATAAAGTAATAAACAAATACACCCTCATATACATAAATAAAAACAAGTAAAGGTGTCAAAGTTCGGGTGTAACCGAACATTATATAATCAGCGTGAGCTTCAATTGTACATTTCATTTCAGATAAATTACTTTTCTCCATAACACGTGGCACCGCCCGTTTTAAAAAAAAATGTCTCCCCATTTCCTCTTACAATAAAACATGATAAGTGAAATATCATTGATTCAAAACTATTTTTTGCTATGTTATAGCCTATGATTTTTATATCTAAGTTGCCGTGGTCTTTAATCGACCCCGTCCATTTTTACTAGAAATATTTTCTGCTATAAGAAAAATAAGTGTACACAATTTCATTACGATATGTCAATTTTTCTTCGAGTTATGGCTCCCGAAACATAGAAAATTGCTTATTTATAAAAGGGGCGGTGCCACGCCCATTTTTTAAATTTAAAGTTTTTCCTATTTATTGTTATAAATCCTGTTGAGAAATGAAATACCATTGATATAAAGCTCTTTCTTCTTCCACGATCCTTTTAAAAATATTTTTATATAAAAGTGGGCGTGGTCCTTAACCGATTTCGTTAATTTTTCTTCAAAGCATTCCTTATAGTAAAGGCAACCTCTCTGCCGAATTTTGTTACGATGAGTTTAACGATTTTTGGTTTATAATATTTGTAAAATTGATGTTATCACAAGTGGGCGGTGCCACGCCCATTTTAAAAAATGTTTCCAAATTATTATCAAGAGTCTCAATATCAGTCCACACGTCATATTTCAACATTCTAGGTGTATAATTCACTAAATAATCAGGTTTTTTGTATTTTCCAAAATGTTATATATATAAAAAGTGGGCATAGAAGTCTATATCTATCTCGGTTCCTTTATACCGGTACAACCAACCGTTACTCAATCAAAGTTGATATACTCTGTATGCAAAGCACTCTGAGTATAAAAATTATGACATATGAATTGTACGTGCAATGACAATAAACATACTCGTATCTAGATATATTTGCTCCCATTTCGTATTCTGCGTATACTTCAATTTAAAATTTACCTGCTGCGTCAAAAGCCTTAGACCTCGCAAATATACTTATCTAATTGTATTCCTCTCATTTCAAAAACCATTGAAGATAATACTTTGTCGAATTTGCATATTACCTGCCATATTTCAAACAGTATGGCGTCAACAATTCAATTACCAATATCACAATTTTTTATATGTATATAATATATATATATGTAGCTCTGAATATGCATATGGGGTTATCTTCTTACAGCATACAAATTTAAAAGTAGCTTTTTAAAAGAGGAAGAAATTTATGTATCACATCCAATCTTCATCCAAATATGAAAGTATTACTATATCCAAAAGTTCAATTTCTCAAAATGTGTGATGTACATACATAGGTGAGGAATCATAAAGACACCCCACCACGCAACGGCATAAGCAGTAGTAGTTGCTTTGGTTACTAGTTGTTGTTGTAGCAGTACTTCGCCTCTACCAATAGGTACGATCACTCACAAATTGTTACAAATATCCTTTAACGGGAGTCTGAGGAAACTTGCTGTTTCAAAAGGTTTGAAACAAAGAGATAAGGGGGAATAAATTGCCTTATGGAAGGCTCCTCTCCAAAAGCTCTGTGTAAAAAGAGTCTTTTCGCCATGAAAACGAAGGCAGTAAAACATAACGTGTTCTGAGTTTTCCAATTCCGTGGGACAGTATGGACAGAAAGGATCATCCACTCTCCTACGCTTATGTAGATATTCCTTGAAACAGTCGTGCCCTCTCCTCTCACCTTACCGTTTGAGGCGGTTGTTTAGTTCACCGTGTTTCCTTTTGTACCATTGTGCTATACTCCGAACTAGCATCAAGGTACAGCGCTCTTTTTTTCGATTCTTTCCATCGTTCTTGCCACCTAACTATTGTTGGTGACCTTGCGCTCTTCTTAGCATCCGCAGATAGTAAGGACTGACTGCTCAAGTGCCGTATTTCTTCATATTGCTTACGGAATTGACTTTTGAAATTCCTGGTTGGCGTGGATTCTTCAATCAGATGTCTGTTGGAATGCCCAGGTTCCTGGGTTTTCAGCAGAAACTGTTTGTTCAGCATTTCATTTCTCTTCTTTATGAGGAGTATTCTTGCCTCATTGTGTATGTGTTGTTCCAGAGACATAAGAAAGCACCCCGTGTCAGTTCTAAGCAAGGTATTTTGGCAAGTCTGCAGTGTCCTGCAGTGTGTTTCTTTTAGGCTTGGCATCCATATTAGTGACGAATGGAATGCAACCGTTCGGCCAATTGCTTTATAAGTGGTAATGTGCGTCTCTTTATCTTTAACCCAATGTTGGCAAGAAATTTGAAGATTTTGTTACGGATGTGGACTTTAGGTACAATTGCGTCTGCATGCCTAACGAAATGTAGGTCGTAGTCGAACTTATCAGCCAGTAATTTTGGTAGTAGGACAGTCGGAAGTGTAATGCCATCGACGTGGATGTCCCATATGGCTGAAATTTGCTTTGTCTACTTTGTAAATAAGGTCACAGAGGATTTGGTCGGTGACAGAGCCAGATTGCGCGATGCGGAAAAGCTGGAAATATTCTGGAGATAGTCGTTAATTTTATAGCATACCTCATCAATGGATGAGGTGGAGTCTTTTGGCATTATCGTTCAGTTATCGGAGCAGGGCACAATGGTAATACCTTCCCGTGGGAAAAGGAGTTCATATAAGTAAAAATTAAACAAACGTGCCACCCTTGGCACCCCTAGTTTAATTATTCTAAGTTCCGATGCTAAATTCCTTAATTGCCGATTACGCAGCTAGCTTGCAGTACACCTCTTGAGACTTGGGGAAGGGGGGAACTTTCCAAATTTTGTAGTAACTTGCTGTGCTTGATTGTATGAAAGGAATGTGATAAGTCTATCGATGCGAGTATTGTTGTACGGTGGGGTTCTTGGTTCAGTCTATAATTTAGCTGTGTGCTGATGGCTTTTACGCGGTGGTGGTGCTATGTAATTTTCAGAAGCCATGCTTATGTTTGGCAAGTTGCAGGTTTGCGTTGAAATAAGAATTCGAGAAATATTGATCCAATCTGATATCAAGATATTTTTTCCATAACTTTGCAGAAAATATTCGCCGACCCTGCAAATTGAGGCTTTTCTTTCCTTAACGAACTATGTTATTCTTCCACGCAAACGTGATTGTTACCCACACGAACATGAACCGTTAATCTAACATTGGAATTTTGGGACCGACGATATGTATTTGCAAAGTAAATGTGCCAATTCTTTGTAAACGCGCCTAATGTACTTTAGTCATCAAATTTCCAAAATATGAACATGCAAACATATGTGTTAGGGTTATTACAAATCTGACTTAACAGAATTGAACCCGAATTTTTGATTATTTTTATCGGGATCGGAGTCTGCCGGTTATAGTTGTAGCGATTAAGACACTCCCCGAAGGTTTTGCAGAGTATTATCGATGTTGATATTCCTTTGACGGATGCAGATCGTCTGGTACGTTCCGGGAACAAGCGCAACTAAAGTACTACCCCGGCGGATCAGTACGACCAAAGGATCAACCGGGTTGATTGTGAGGTTTGGATAGGAAACCAACTAGCTTCCATTTTCAGCTAAACAAATATGTAGTGAGAAAACTTGCGGGTGTCATCAAAGGTCACTGCGCTACTGCACTAATGCTCCGACGGTGGCGCATACGAAAAAGTTCCCTCTACAGGAGCTGTGAGGATAAGGAGTCGGCTCGCCAATTTCTCTGCCGCTATTCAAGACTACAAACAAGACAAACCCAGATTTCTGGGCGCAAGGTTTTTCGATAGTTGGGCAGAAGGAAAGTGGATCCTTAACTGCATTTGGGTAAACATATTTGCCGCCATTCGGCACATACTGATGGCACTCATAATGAAACAAAATTTCTTCGATTGGAAGGTGGGAAATTCACACGCACGCATTCTTAACCTTACATATTAGCCCGACATCTCGGCAACGAATTAATATAACCACATTGATCCTTCTAGGGCATCACGCCCCCATCCCCTACTTCCAATGGGAGCTTGGGGCGCCAGAGCCTGGCGCGCTAAATATGTATATGATACATTCATATTTGTAATGAGTTCCTCCCGGGTAGGTGAGGTTGACAATTGAGTCGCTGATGTTGTGAAGCTTTGTATTGCGCCCGTCAGTCCCTTGAATCCCTTGGAGTCAGAATCAGAACCGAAACCGGAATTCATACGGAGTATACGAGACATATACATACATATGAATGGTTGTCGCGACTAACGTTGTAGCTTTAGCGTTTAGAAGTTTTAAGAAATGGTTGATTAGTTGGTTGCTGTGCCGCCCGAGTACCAACAATTCGAGCCATTTTGATGCACATTTCTCCTGGAACCAATTGCTGCTGTTTAAGTGTGGCTAGTCGGAACTCCGTTCGAACCATTTGCTATGGACATTGAGCCTGCTGATATTTTTACAGAGCATTAAAGTACTTCCTTAAGTTCCGGCAGTTTATAGCTGCCTATAGTAAGAAACCTTGTGTATGCTAGAGCTGGAAACTGTGGCAATGTTTTTTGCTGATATCATCGCCGTAGCTCTTGCAAATGCCATAAAATGAACTCCCATTCTGTCGACGTGCAGACCAAACGGCCAGTGGCCCGTGATTTTGGCAGTGATCATAAATATTTATTCTCTCTTTCCTCTTACTATCGTAATTCGACCAGGTTTGTTTGGTTATCTTGCTGATGTCCGGGGTGTACCAGTTGGAGACTGCTAACTCTTTGAATATTCTACGTATGTTTTTTTTTGATTGATGTCAGTGGATGATGCATGTCGACTTCAACCACAGCCTTCATCAGAGCCTCTGACCTTGCAATTTTGTCTGCCTTCTTGTTGTTGTTGTAGCGATAAGGACACTCTCCGAAGGCCTTTGGGAGTGTTATCGATGTTGATGATCCTTTGCCGGATGCAGATCCTGTAGCAAGCACCATAAGGGTACTAGCCCGACCATCTCGGGAACGATTTGGTATGACCACATACCTTCCCACCCCCTGCCCTCCCACCCACCAGATCCATCAGTAGTTCGGGGTCGCCAGAGCCTCGGCTGTTATTGAAACAGGATTCGTCACGGGTAGGTGGGGTTGCCAATTGGTTTGGAGAAGCTATATATTGCGCTGGTAACCCCTTGAATCATTTTGGTATTTTAATCGCTTCTTACGATAGACATACCTACCGCGGGTGTATTCTAAGCCCCCTAACCCGCCCCTAACCCGCTGGGGTATGCCTTCTCGTTGCCCTCGATGTTTAAATGTACCCATGTAAGGGTATTATTTGCGAAGTTACCTGCGGCTTTATGCAACCTCTTGTAGCTGCTGCAGGCCTTAGGCGAAGTGATATGGGAGTTAAGCGCCATGAGGGCTGCTTGGTTATCTGAGTAATACGCTATACACTTTAAGAATAATGTTATTTTTTTACTTCTTTATCGAAAATTATCTCAAGTAAGAAGCTTGAATGAAGTCAACTATCGTATGATCTCTGCTCAAAAAACAAACTGGGCTACTCCAACTATCGCTTTTCCAGAATGAAATTGTGCTAAATTATCGTTGGGTTCACCTTAGATATGACTTCAGTTCAATGCCAACAGAACCCGAATTGGAATCAAAACTGAAAATCTGTCAGACGTTTTCGCTCTGAGATCGAAACACCGTAACATCCCTACAGTGTATGTATTGCTAATGGTTTTTCATTGTAATGATGAAATTTGAAATGTTGTTAATTTTACCATAACAAACAGAATGAAGGCGTTCCCAAGACAATATTAATGTGTAATTTAACATAATTTCAAAATGTTCATCTAAAATTTTGGACAACTTACATGCTTACGAATTCAGTTATATGCCATTAGTAAATGCTTAGTACGTTGATTGTGTATACTCGAGTTTGTGTTTTACTTAAAAAAAATGTATCTTTACACTCATTTGCAACAACACTTTTTGTATAAAGTTGTTGCATTTGTTAATTTTTTCACACTCCTTTCAGTAGTCTCTAAAACTTTCACTGGAGGGGCATTTTGCTGTTGATTTTGTGTATTTCATCTTTACGCACTTACTTCATACCAAAACCAACACTTTTAGGAGTGTATTTTCATGTTTAATAAACATAACCTTCAGATCTTTCAAGTTGTATTAGTGTTATAACAGCAAAAATTAATTAACAGCTTGT
This sequence comes from Eurosta solidaginis, assembly GCA_029619165.1. Classification (NCBI taxonomy): domain Eukaryota; kingdom Metazoa; phylum Arthropoda; class Insecta; order Diptera; family Tephritidae; genus Eurosta; species Eurosta solidaginis. The sequence continues at coordinate 26,298 of JARSSU010005083.1, forward strand.
AGGATTTTAAATCATCGCTTTTTTTTCATGCGTTTCACTTATTTCGGATTAATCACTAATTATTTAGTTATGCTCTGTGTGATCAGTGATTCGCTTTAGTGAGTCCTTGTTAATTTCGGTTGTTCAAATTATACTATTATTATTTCAGTTTAGTTTGTGGCCTTTTAGACCTATGAGAGTCTACCATCTTGCCTTTCGAATCAAACATATCCACATTAGTTTTGATATATTGTGGGGAATATTAGCAATTCTATACATCACTATGCTGCTACTAAATAAATGCACAACAACAATAAGCAAGCAGCCACACTTATGTACATGAATATGTCAAACCAAGTAGCCTCACATACACATACGCCGTCAGCAGATAAGAGCGAGGAAGAAAGAGAAACAATCACACATCACGTTATCATCACCTAAGAGCAGAAGCTTTTACTCACACATACACATGTATACTATATAACCAAGTATGAGATACAACTGTTTCAAAAGGCATGTTCGTGAAGAGTCTAGACCTTATGAGAAGTAGGTAAATGAGGCTATCTAAGAGTGTAAAAGCAACGCGGTGCAAGTGATAATCAACCAGTTTAATTTTAACAAGCTTTAGCGAAGCACGCGGGTATTGTAATTGTATTACTCCCAAAGTAGTCTTAATAAACGATATATTGCTATACTGAATATTTGAGTTATTTATTCGACACTTCAGAGATTCGAACGTTAACAGAAGCTGCAAAATCATTATCAGCCCAATTCTAAACATTCCCTCGGGATTTTGTTCTCGCGCATTTCTCTATTCCTTCGGAAAAGTTCCTAAAATTATTTTCTCTTAGGGAGAGCAATAATTGGGGAATAGGAATTTCGAATTTTCGAAGTCAATTGAAATTTCGTTGCGCATTTCTTATTTTGTATAATAAATTTAAAAGTTTAATTATTGTTGCGAATTTGTTTGATTTTAAGAAATAAAATATAAACAATGCACAGTCTTGCATTTCATGTGGTATTCACTGAAATGAGTAATAAATTGGTGCCATGGCGACATCAACAGAGAAGCATTAGAAGAGGAAGGAGACGGCGGGATACCACCACAACAAGCAGAAGTCAACAAATAAGGGCGTTCCCCAGACAATATTAATGTGTAATTTAACACAATTTCAAGATGTTCATCTAAAATTGTGGAGAACTTACATGCTTACGAATTCAGTTATATGCCATTAGTAAATGCTTAGTACGTTGATTGTGTATACTCGAGTTTGTGCTTTACTTAAAAAATTTATCTCTACACGGCACTCATTTGCAACAACACTTTTTGTATAAAGTTGTTGCCATTTGTTAATTTTTTCACATCCTTTCAGTAGTCCCTAAAACTTTCACTGGAGGGCATTTCACTGTAAATTTTGTGTATTTCATCTTTGCGCACTACTTCATACTTAAACCAACACTTTTAGGGAGTGTACTTCATGTTTAATAACAATAACCTTCAGCTCTTTCAAGTTGTATTAGTATAATACAGCAAAAATTAATTAACAGCTTGTAGGATTTTTCATCATCGCTTTTTTTTGTTGTCATGCGTATCACATATTTCGATTAATCACTAATTATTTAGTTATGCTCTGTGTGATCAGTGATTCGCTTTAGTGAGTCCTTGTTATTTCTGTTGGTTCAAATTATATTATTATTATTTCAGTTTAGTTGTGACCTTTTAGACCTATGAGAGTTTACCATATTGCCTTTCGAATCAAACATATCCACATTAGTTTGATTAATATTATTTGATATATTGTGGCGAATATTAAAAGTTCTATACATCACTATGCTGCTACTAAATAAATGCGCAACAACAATAAGCAAGCAGCCACACTTATATAAATTCACACGCCAAATCACGTAGCCTCAGATACACATATGCAGTCAACAGATAAGAGCGAAGAAGAAAGAGAAACAATCACACATCACGTTACCATCACTTAAGAGCAGAAGCTTTTACTCACACATACACATGTATACTATATAACCAAGTATGAGATACAACTGTTTCAAAAGGCATGTTCGTGAAGAGTCTAGACCTTATGAGAAGTAGGTAAATGAGGCTATCTAAGAGTGTAAAAGCAACGCGGTGCAAGTGATAATCAACCAGTTTAATTTTAACAAGCTTTAGCGAAGCACGCGGGTATTGTAATTGTATTACTCCCAAAGTAGTCTTAATAAAGGAAATATTGCTATACTGAATATTTGAGTTATTTATTCGACAGGTTCAGAGATTCGAACGTTTACAGAAGCTGCAAAATCATTATCAGCCCAATTCTAAATATTCCCTCGGGATTTTGTTCTCGCGGGTTTCTCTATTCCCGCGGAAAAGTTCCTAAAAGTGTTTTCTCTTAGGGAGAACAATAATTGGGGAATAGGAATTTCGAATTTCGAAAGTCAATTGAATTGCGTTGCGCATTTCTTATTTTGTATAAAAAATTTAAAGGTTTAATATTGTGCGAATTGTTTGATTTAAGAAATAAAATATATACAATGCACAGTATTGCATTTGATGTGCACATCAACATCAACACAGGAGCATTAGAAGAAGAATGAGAACGCGCGCGGGACACTACAAATCCGCTGGAGTTGCATGCTTCCATTCAGAAAAGCAATTATCTGGCGGCCAAATCGAGTTGAATTCGTCTTTCGGCATATGCCAAAATTTATCTAAGCCTTCTTAAAAAAATTCTTGCGCAATTTCAGGATGGATGCATAAAATATACCAAGAGTTCTTTCGTTGCTTATGATATATTTTCGACTTAAAATAAATTATTTTAGCTCAATTTCTACAAATAGGTTCTTTCTTAAAAGAACCAATTTACTTTAATTATTTTAATGCATTCCCTTTAATTTAACATGTGAAAATTTTCCTAAGAAAAAGCAGAAAAATTCCTTCTCACTCACATCATAATACCTACTTTTCTCCGGTTTCGAACATTGTTCAGAATAGAGGAAAGGGAGAAGTGAAAAAAAACTGACAAGGAACTGTTTATTAGAATAAGAGGAATGCAAGGAATTTTTGTTTTAGAATGGGCCTGTATATCAAAATTCGGGTTGAGATATCTAGCTCAAAACCTGGTTATTTAAAAATCGATAGCAAGACCCACAATTTATAAGAAGATGGCCTAGTGCCTACCGAATCAAGCCATAACGACCTAATATGAGATAGGATAAACTTTTTCCACATATTCAGATCACGCAAACTTGCATTGATTTGGCTTGGAAAAGAAATTTGTTATGGTCCACAAACCGACCATCAAAATCCACTGTCTTTAAGAAAGTGTTTGTAGTTTATGAATTATATAATGAAACAATTTCAGAATTGAAAGTTGGCCTGATTCATAGAGGTGACAATTGCAATTAATTTTTGTGAAATAAGCGGGGATGCCTCAATTGCTACTGTATGAAAACATCTACATATTTGAAGTATTTTTCAATGTAATTCATTTAATAATTTGGGAAAAAATTCAAACAAGATGATGTCAGGACGGACAAGGTAACAGCTATTTCGATTATACCTCGTAAATCTTTTCAAATCCTTTTCTCCCGGGAGTAGAATTTGAACCCACACTCCTACGATGGTTGAAGTGTACAAACGCATTCAACCACAATATTACTTTTTTCTTAAAATACATCAGAGAAAATTATCGCCAAAATTATTATGTTTCATAGAAAGCTATAGACGAATACAACAAAACTTGAAAATTGGCAGCGCCAAAATCGACAATGGCGGAATATGGTTATTGAATACAAGTAAGAGTGTCTAAATTCGGATTTAACGAACATTATATACTCAGCGTGAGTTTCAATTGTACAGTTCATACCAGATAAATTATATTTTGTGAGGATCTAGAAATGTTGTGTAATGCTTGATTGGAATAGGGGCGTGCCACCGCCTATTAAAAAACAAATGTTTTCCAATTCCTCTCAATAAAAATTGGTAAGTGAATTATCATTTATAAAAAAACTATTTTCGGAAAGATATTCTTATAATATCGTCTACGACCCCTTTCAAAATCTTTTATATAAAAGTGGGCGTGGTTCCTTAGCCGATTTAATTATTAATTATTCTTCAAAACATATTTAGAGCGGAAGCAACTTTTCCATCCAATCTTGTTGTAATAGGTTTAACGGTTTTTGATTATGATTAATAATATTTGCAAAATTGATTTTATTACAAGGTTGGCGGTGCCACGCCTATTTTAAAAAAATTGTACAAATTTGTATCAAGCACTTCAATACCAGTCCACATATCAAATTTCAAACATTCTAGTTATATTATTTACAAATAATCAGGTTTTTTGTGTTTTCCAAAAGATTATATATATAAAAAGTGGGCGTGGCTATCGATTCGCTCATTTTAAATAGCATGGGAGATGGATTTCCAAGGAACCCATACATCAAATTTTAATAAGATATCTCAATATTTACTCAGTTTTCGTGTGCCCAGACAGACGGTCGGGCAGACGGACGGACCGGGTTTAATCAATTACTTTTTCATCCTGAGAATTTTGATATGTGGAAGTCTATATCAATCTGGATTCAAGCACGCCGTGCAAAAACATAGTACAGGTTTACAAGTAGGATATATGCGAGAAGGAAACAAGTCCTTCTATTTCTAACACACTGCCGTTTGACACTGAGCGAATGTCACACTAGTGTGTAACCTGCGTGGAACATGAGTAAAGAGCAACCATAATTATTTAAATTCATATTTGTTTATCACTTTATTTAAATTTCAGAATTTTCAAAATATTTATTTATTTATTAAAGTCAATGGTTTACAACCTACAGACTAAGAAGTAATATTTAAAAAATTTATGAAAAGCGCATACAAAGCATTTGTTTGAATTCATTACGATTAGCAAAATATATCTAATTTATTTCTCTACATTGCAAGTTAAATGCAGTTAATAGTCTGATAATAGGTTCATTGGGAGCATACTTTGTTTTGCAAAGGCCAACTGCAAACAAATCATTATGACGCAGACATCGAGTGGAACATTAATTTTTATGCAATTAATAAATATGGGACAGTCGATTGCCATTTAATACATCACGAAGAACTAAATCAATCTTCTAATGGCAAGCGTATGCAAACTAATCAATTTGCAACAAGAAAACATAAGATGGAATAGGTAACTCGAAACCTAAAACCGGACAAGGCGACTTTTAAACTTGTTTGAACCCGTCAATTCTATAATTAATGTACTTCATAAAACGGATTCCAGATTATAGAAGCATATTCAAGTTCAGATCTTACAAATGTGCTATAAAGTAATTTTTTCGTGTAAGAATCTTAAATTCAGAGATATTACGCCAAATAAACCCTTAAAGAGGAATACGCTTTAGGTATGACATATTCAAATGTGAGTAAATGTAAAATTTGAGTCAAAACACAACACATGGTCTTGATTTTATCACTGGAACTAAGAACAGTATCAGAAATAGAATATGAAGACTGAAGTGGTGACCTAATTTTACAGACGGTAACCGAGCAACATTTATCAATATTGTAACGAATTCACTGCAATTCCGCTTATTTGCAAAATTCTGCTAACGTTCAAATCACTAAACTGTTGAATATATAACTGCACTATTCTATAATGCAAAATGGCATTTACTAAAGTACTTCACAATAACAACTACTACTTCTCGACAGATAGCGTGGTTAAATCAAACTGATTCGTCGTGCCTAAACTGTTGCTGCGTTTTATGCTGTTCGTTTCCTCGTTGGTATATTTCTAGGCGTTTCTATTTCTAGAAATTTACTAGTTAGTTACCAGCTATAAAATTACCAGTTATAACTACGTTTATAGCTTCTCATATGCGCGTGTATATGTCAGCGATACTTGCACAAATATTTCCTACTTTTGGGAGTATCTCAGATATATGCATCTATTTTGCGTTGCTCTCCCCTACTTGTATGGGACATATGTATAGACATAATGATGACTTGTTGATGTGCATACAAGTCACTGCTTAGTATAATAGTACAATATTAATAAATATATAATAATAAATTAGACAATATAAATAATAATTTAGTACAATATTAATAAATAGTTTATTACGAAGGCAACATTCTTAAAAATTTTTAGTTCAATCTGTAGTGTTTCAACATCGGGGATAGTTTTTATCTTTTCTAATATCTTTAAATCGCCAGCATAAAGTAGATGTTCCACTCTGTAAAGCACTTTGAACTATCATGATGGAAGATAAAAAAAATAGAGGACAACGAATACTTCCTTGAGGAACTCCAGAAGTTCTCTATATATTCAAACGATTTTACACCATCAAAACCACAAAGTTAACCCTGATGGATTAGATATGATTCCACCCAGGCTAAAAAATGATGAGGGAAATCCAAATAAACTTTGTAGTTTGCATATTGATAAGGTATGAGATACTCTATCCAAATGCTTTAGATAGATCCGTATAGATGGAATCGACTTGCAAACCATTAGCAAACGGTGAGATGCACTATTGGAAAACAAAAAACAGCTATATTAGTAACTGTAGATCGGACCTAGTACAAAGCCATGTTGGGACAACGATATGTATGGTTTGATAGCAAATGAGAGCTAGAGCTAATGCTATTTTCGAACAATTTGGCATTATTAGTTATTTTAGAAAATTGGTCGATAGCTCGATACATCATTTTTACTTCCAGATTCAAAAACTGGAATTACCGATGTAACTTTCCCACTGGTCCAAAAATATACCTGATCTAAGGACAAATAAATAGGAAACAGTATTGGTTCCACCAAAGACGAAAACACATTGCTTGAGAAAGAATGGCGATAATTGATGCACATCTACTTGCTTAGAACACTTTAAATTTTATAGCGGGAATATACTGAAAAATCGAGAGACATCATCCGGTATGCCTTCACCAAACAAATTATATCTAAAAAAATTCGGCAAAACAAATTTGCACTTTCAAAAGTTGTATTGATTTCTTATCATTGTACACTGAAAGAAATGGTGTTAGTAAAATCAACAAATCGGTTCTGTTGTTCTTGACTTAACGGAGATTCGGTGAAATTGATCGAATTACGGTTAATTCGACCGAGTTCTTTGTCAAACGAACAAATTAGTTTAGTCATTTCAACAGAAGAGAAATTGTCGCTCTTAAGTTAACAAAATTCTGTAAAATTGACAGATTCCTGGTCAATCTAACTGATTTTTCTGTTAACACAACTGATCTCACTGGTCATTTCAACAGCGATCAACAGTCAATACATGAGCAAATTTCAAAGAGAATTTTACGCTCACTGCGCTCTCTACTTTGTACTTATGACGATGGTGCCACTTGTTTAAAAAAAAATACCAAAATAAGAAAACCATCAAATCGAAAAAACACACAAAATGGGGAAACAACAAAAAACTAGTTTTTTCAGTTATCAATACAAAACGAAAAACCCTTTTTTGAATTTACTGTGCAAAAAATTATGAGATACCGGGACACCTATTTATCGGGTACAATTTTGCAACTTCTCCTCCAAGCGAAATGCAAAATTGCGCCCTCTTGTTGCAAAAGTTTTGTTTGAACGAACAGGATTTTTCCAAAGTTAGTAACATTTTGTTCAAGTTTTTACGAATTTTCACTCACGCGAACGAATTTAATAAGATAATAAAAAACATCCTTTTTTAATGTTGATGTTTCCGACAACATAAAAGTTTGAGTTGTTTTGGAATCGTTTCAACTTAAAGTGTTACGAAAATTAAACTTGCCGAATTACATGTAAAGTTACTCCAGTGGTGAATTACCTTCTAGCGATTTGATTCTTTACTTTTCTATAACTTACAAGTTCTCTATTTAAAATGTTATGTCAAACATTTATACAAGTTTTGTTCGAAACAATCAAGTGTGGCAACTACATGCGAGAGAAGAAATTGAGAATGAGCTGAGCTGCAACCGAAAGAATTGAGAATCAGTTTTGTGACTACTATTTTCATTTCTATTTGCAAAGCGAAGTTCAAAACTATAAATTAAATAAATTATAAAATATAAAATTTGGTGAAAGTGCGTTTAATAAAGCAAAATAATAAAGTGTATAATGTTTAATGTGTGCCAGCATATTTGATGTAAGCCCAATTTACGTCACTACCCGTGCTCTGCATCCTATTATACAGTCCAGGCGTAGGACAGGATCCCATTCCTGGTGAATGAAAGACGTTATAATCATCTATCCCAAACAAATGCGATCTCAGCCAATGCAAAAACTGCGCGCGTATAACAATGCTTAACTCAATCCATAAGGTTCTTAGCATCATCATACTCGGTAAGAATATCGCCACCACACCACCGCACAATTGCGTAACGTACAGAAGAACGTGCTTTATACCAAATCATCTTCCGTGGACAACATCAATTCCCTACGAATCATCATAGGAAAGTCTAATGATGGAGAGATCGCCACTATAGTCTTCTCTTCGTTGACTTTGAACGTGCTGTTTGACACAATCTTCCGTGCACGCGATATGTTGTGCGTTGCAAACCTGCAGGGGTCCAGAGAAGGTCATTGACAGGATTAAGGCCCTCTACAAAGTTGCAATGATGCAGCGTTACGCTTCAAGGACAGCAAACCAAATTTAAGCATAAACAAAGGCGTTACGGCACACAGGGTGCGCTCCACTCACCGCTGCTTTCCTATAGTAGTGCTGGACGAGTCCTGAAGCGCACAAAACGCAGAAGCCCCAGATGGGTTACAATGGAGGCTGAATCAGAAACTAAGTGATTTAGACCACGCTGATGATGATCCAGTTTCACTACTCACACACTAGCTGCTGTTGCGGCATAACTCCAGCGACTCGAATCAACGCTCGCGTAGTCGGTTTAGAAATTAGCTGCGTATAAAACTAAGCTAATGAGACTGCAAACAACGAACACATCTCCACTCCAACTTGTATAAAATGGCAGGCACTATCGTCATTGAGGATGTAGAAGATTCTACTACCTTGGCAGCCAATTACTAAAGATGGCGGCGCAGAATTGGATGTATATGCAAGGATCTGTAGGGCACGAACTGCATTCCACAAGTTAGACCGAGTATGGCGCTCTCGCATATTGTCGATGAAAAAATAATAGCAATTTTACTCGTAAATATTGTATACGAATTTACTTGCAAATCCTCTTATGCACCCTCTGCTAGTTCGTATCGCTAAACTGTTGAATAATAACTCCAATATTGGATAATTGAAAAATGGCTTTATTACAGTACTTCACAATAACACTTATACTTTGCAACGAATAGCAAGCTTAATAACCAAACTGATTGATAGCTCAAATGAAACTCTACTATTCAAAATATTCTGCTATAGCTCGTTTAGATAGCGCTTAATCGAAATCTCAAATCATCTGAATTACTTCTACTCGCCTGCCCCGCTTTTATAGTTTACGCTGCATACTTCTAGGGCTCTTCGATTTCCAGAAGTTACTATTTAGTTTCGGCTACAAAATCGCCAGCCACAACTACGTGCACAAATTTATTGCTCTCTTCTCTGTAACAACTCAGATAAGATATATGCATGTGTTTGTGCATTGCCCCTCCGCTGCTCGTATACGTACATATGTGTAGACGCAATTATTTATTCGTTTATGTAGATACATAATGATTGAATTATTGATGTGAATGTTTGTAGTTACAGTCTCTCGCGCATAACATAGGGCGTATAAGTAATGCATCTGTGTGTGACATCTTTCGGCTGCTTATATATGTGTATACATGATTTGATTATTGACGTTAATACTGCTTATCGTGGCCCTTGGCATCGCCTAATGATGGTATAACTAGTGATATGTAATATCCGTGACAATATATTAAAACTTTCAGTAAGACTACGATCAGCGAATATGGTTAACCATTCCTCGATATGATAAGAGTATTATCGATTGAAATCACAACGCGAGTAATTAATTTGCAGTAGTATCTCCGGCGATGGCTAGGATATTTGTAAAAGTCTAGTTCCATAATAAGTGGAATATGGTGCTTATCAGTGGCAGATGTGGGATCCGAGAGACTTATGAATTTTAAGTAAAAATCAGGAATAATAAGAATGAGTTCAAAATCTATTAAGGTCATTCGAGAAATGATGATATTTGCATAAGTTGTAGACCAAATAAGCCATCAATAAACATATATTCACTACGCACTGTTACATTGCTAGGATGAGCGTATTATCATCTACATATGTGATTAGGACCATACTATTCTATTTAAATTGAAATCGCCAGCACACACAATTGGGCATTTACATTGGGCATATTTAAATTTAGGATATTATCGACATGGTCAAAATATAAGCTATCAGAACCATTTGGTGGTATATAAGACACGCAGATGAAGAGTATGGTCATCCTTACTAGAATAGAGACACCAAAGTGTTCATTAAGGGAACAGTTTTTGTTAGTGATACTTCAATTGCACGTAATTCTGACTCACTGCAATTAAGACAACCACCTCACGTGTACTATCAATGACAGCGCATCTCAGTCTCTGCGAAACAGTATAAAGATTTCTATCAAAATATTCTTCACTGCAAAGTCAGGATTAAGCCAAGTCTCAACCAGCACGAAGACGTCATAAAACACATTGAGTGTAGCAGCAAAAAACGAGTTTGCGTTTGTCCGCATACCAGACATGTTTTGGTGATAAACATTAGGCTTTGATTGAACACATATCACGCATTTGTTCAGTAGGCCTAGTGTCATCCACATCTACAAAGCCGACGGATTTACTCCCGCCTTCGGAAAAAAACGGAAGGGATAATGGTGATATTTGTCGGCCAGAGCGCCACACTAAATACCTTGCTATTATCCACCAATAATAGCGCGTATTTTAAAAATTACTCTTACGCCCCGATTCTAGTGTGGTAACAACATTCTTCACCACGTAACGAAATCATGTGGCACACTTTACACCCTTTGGTATTCTACCGCTAAGTAGCCGGATAATTTTTACCCACAAAAGTAGGTGTTATATCGAAATAAACACACACAACAGCTGTTGTTAGAAAAAAGCAAAACTGAAAAAATAAAGATGTAAGTCAAAATAAAGTAAAGATAATAGTAAAAAAGTGTTTCCTATTGCTATACATTATTTGTTACATTATGTACTTTCACAGAATAAATTACAATATACCTATGTAGAAACTTATCATGCATAATATTACATATACACATCGTCCGTTTATTCTTACCTCGTATCTACAAGTGAGATATTTTCGGTAAAGCGACACCGGCTGTCAACCATGTTTCGCTTGGGACCAAAATTCAACGAGAAAAGGACAAAATTTTGTTTTATTTTATTAGTATAAAATACAAAATTTTAGGATGTTTTCGTATAATTTTACCAAACATAGTGAAGTAACTTTCCTTATCACTTCAAGCATGACAAAAACAATATATGTGCATGCAACCATAAATGTGTGCATATCTGATATAGATAAGTCAGTATGGATCTTCCTGGTGTTGCCCGAACTATGTCTGTGGAAAACTCAGTAAATCATAAATGAAACTAGGCAATTTGTTAGTGCTATTTTATAGACGCTTACTTTTTCCCTTAACGTATAAACTTCATATCAGAGCCTAGAGATTCAGTAAGTGTGAGGTTTTGATCCCAGGCTTCAGGGGTTCTGCTAGCACCTGAGGAATAATTTTATACAAAAACATTTCTCCCAAAATAAATCTCGTTTGCATTTGCATTGCTCCTTCTGTCTCGAGTTAAATATTTCTTGTGCCAAGATACTTAGTTTCAATTACCTTGCGTGGCTTAACACCAAAATAGTCCTGGAATTCCATAAACTCAATTGAGCTGGGTTAGAAAGATTTAAATATCAACGGTGCCAAACGACAAGGTATGCATACAATTATTTGTATAAATTTTGAGAGTGTATGCTCACGGCAGAGAGTGCATCGCTATAAGCTATGCTAGGCGAGAAGCAATTCTTATTTTCATATATTTATATATGGTGTTTTCTACACGAAAATGTCGCCTTCACGCAACCCTTCAAAAAGTTGTGTTCTGTTGTAAAACAGCTTAGCTCAATAGAGGGCATCATTATCTTTTCTTAACAACCTTACCCCTAAAAATGCAATAAATGCACATTACTTGCCATCGCTGCCATTGACGGTGCAGAAAATAGCCCTGTCAATTAGCTGATGAATCAACACGAAGCTGAAGCGAATGCTATATACATATGTAGGTAGTGTTGCGCATCATGCCTCAGTCACAAAGCAATTTGCGATCACAGTTGAAAGCGAACAACCACACTAACTGCATTTTTTTGTAAAAAATGGTTACAATTTTTGTTCTTTTCAAGTCATGCAGGACGGCACTGAATTTTAAGTGGCTACAATTCCACAGGCGAAATGAGAATCTTAAAAATGTTTGTCACTGAATGTGGCGACGATTTCGTATAGAAAAGAGGATCATCACAGTGTTTGATTAACGATTCGAGAATATTTAGCCTTTATTAATGTTATTATAAAAGAAGATTTTTTTGATTAGTCGGTTATTATGCTATCAGCATTGATGACAATGTGGTAGCCAACACTGTTTTCTCTTACACGCTGGCATAAATTATAACCTCTGGTGAAATGTTATTATGTTGTGGTGACATTTTATTGAGCTGAGCATTATATGGTAGGCAGTTCGGCATATGAAGTAAATTCATAAAACTATATGCTGAAAAGAAAGTGTTGTGGCGGTACTTTTGGGCATATTGTGATTTTTACGCTGAGTGAAAAAGAAAGAAAAGTATGCAATTGCGTGGCTACTGCCTAAAAGGACCAAAATTGGAAGTAGGGGACTGAGGCGGACCAAATAGTGCGATGGCGACGCGTTTTGGGTCCAAATGGACCACAGTGGCAGAACCGTGAAAGCGAAGAACTAGCCTTTCAAAAATTTCTCCACCGACACTGGTGAGAGTTTTCGGTGATGGGCAGTGGTTACCTACTTGTGACCAGAATCGTCGGACTAAAGAGAACTGGTTAACGACATCGGATTTGCATATAATGTTCTGGTACTATTTTTGACCGGTGACGTCTGCATGAAGCGGGCGTTACTAGTAGATGAGTAATTCGCAGTATCTTTTTGTATCACCTAGTGCGGCAGAATATTGAAGCAATCAATATTATCGTGCGTAAAAATAGAGAATCGTATAGCACAATGTTGTTTTCAGTAAACAGAAGGCTTAAATGGTTGGACAAAAGCAGCCACATTGTACCGTACAAAAACATCCAATTACGCATTAGAATTGTACCATTAACAAAACAAAACAGCAATTTTCTATTAATCTGAATGAGACAACATTTAGCACTCGCATCACGTCTGAGAGACAGCATCAGCTTGTATCATTAGCTTGAAATAATGAGCTAGTCGAATTTTCTTATGTCAGTGCAATAAAGCATTCGATTAAATTCGTCTGTTGCTGAGCTCGATTTGACATTGAACGTATATTTTAATTCATTCGAAAAGTATTATAATTTTTATTCATTGCATTATAACACAACACAACCCACACCACACCACACATGGCTTGACTTTTTTCGAGAGCATTACTATGTGCATTTTATAATGGTCTTTTCACATCCATAGATGACATATACTGAATTACAAAATTTTTTGTGCTTTCTTTTATTAATGGTTGGTACATGTCTATAGGTATTATTCGAGTGAGCCAACAAACAAAAAGATCGATTAGAATGAGCTGAAATCGTTACGACACAGCAAACACAATAGGCCAGGTATATTTACATGAACACAGTTTCATATATGTATGCCTGTATGTATGTTTGTTTGTTTATATAGTGCACTTAAAGTACATATTGAATAGTATAATGCGCACAGCACACTCAGCTGGGAGGAAATAACGACTCAAAAGCCAAACTACCACGCACAAACATACAACATCTCACACACACAGTGTATGTCGATCATCTGCTTCGCAGGCATCCACGTGACGGAGTTGTGCCGTGTCTTGGAACGCCCTGCGGGTATCAGCAGCGCAGGCAGCAAATAATGTGAATAATAACACTGTTATGAATATCTGTGTGTGTGTGTCGTGCGTATCGTCAATATGCCGTTAGTTTGTATGTGCATGTGATTTGTGTTATGTTTTGATAGATATTTGTAGTTGTTTTTGCATATTTGTGTTTCATCATAATATGCCTAACGTGTGACTCAAACACGACGACGACTGACGAGTTATTCGTATGCATCGTTGTAGTGTCGTAGTAGCATTGTTGTTGTTGTTATGTTGTCACATCATCATCACCATTTGCGCCAATTAACTCTGAGTGCACATATTAACAAATATATTATGCGTATTGCATATATGTACATGAGATATGTATGTACTCAAAGATAAATACGTCGACTCAACACGCACGTGCTATTTTAGCTTGGCGCTGCTTACTTTCTCCGGTACATTTCTGCACACTTACACTCACGCATCAGAAATTGTATATTAATATGTTTGTTTGCTGTTAATATCTACTGACAGACCTGATCAACTTTTGCACACTACTTTTCTCACTTCCATTTCCGTTGCCGTTCAAGCACTGATACCAAAGCATACTCCAAGGCTGTGTGCTGTCCGCGTAATGAGCTTTGATGTACAAAGATTCTTCATTTTCCGTTAAAAGTGTGGGTGTGTACATGAGGGCGTTGCGTTATCATGTTGTTGTTGAACATCCTCGTTGGTTTTTGTGCTCTCTCTCTTTTATGTTGTTGCTGTTTTTTTGTGTGCCTTAATCACTATGCCGCTGTGATGTCAGTGACAGCTTCAAAGCAATACGAATTTGCCAGCATACGATTAAGTAATCATTATTTTCCGGGTCAACTGCTGCATCACTTGTCACGTCAACTAACTGACTTATAAACAGACAGTCAAAACAATAGTGTCTTTGTCTAGTGAATAGTAATTGATATAGCTCGCATATTGGATGTGCGGTATTGCGAAGTTGATCTTTATTTCCCACTTTCATTATTCTCATTGAAGTGTTTTGCAGCCCAAAGGAGGCTTAGAATACCCCGCGATCCTGAATCCTGTTGCTTTAACAGCCGAGGCTCTGCTGCGCTCAATTCCACATCAGTCTGTGGGTGGGAGGCCGTTATGGCCTAAGGTTTCATGTGGTCATAGCAAATCGTACGAGATGATCGTGTACCTTAATGGTGCTTGTGACCGGAACGTACCGGATCTGTATCAGCAAAGGAATAACACACACGATAACACTCACCCAGAGGCGTTCGCGGGAGTGTCCTTATCACTATACAACAACACAGGTGAGTGTCAATATTACACAATGTAGTCGCGTTGAAAAAACATCCTCCCCGCTTCATAAATTATTATGTGTCGTTGCTCTTGACTTATCGGCAGCACTGTGGAGGAAAAGTACGCCCTGCGGTCTGTGATTTCCTTTGTAGAGGGTTTA
>JARSSU010005084.1:0-31098 GCA_029619165.1 Eurosta solidaginis
ATTTTAATTATTTATTTAGCGTGTTGCAATATAGAAAATGAATACTGCATGACCAACGCTTGCGAAAGTGTGCAAGCGAAATTAAAGAGATCATTACACGTTTGTTGGCTCCGTTATCTGACTTGTTACACGACATACAAGTTCAACTGCCACTTTTCAAGGAACACTTTTTTGTAAGCGAGCACGCAAGCTATTTCGAAGCTGTAAGGAAAAATATCCCACCTGGAGTATTGTTATACAAGTAGATTTCGCAGAGAATTATAGGCTAATCTGCCAAAACGAAATTCAGAGTGCGCATTTTATTTATTTATTTATTTCAAAGTAGATCTAGGACAAATTAAAATATGCTTACAGACTATTTACAAATTATTAGCTTAAATATTATCTGCCATATCGAGTCATTGAGTATAAGTTTAAACTTTGATTTATTTACTGAAAAATCAATTTCCCTGGCATTAGTAAGAAGATTGAATTCTTTCAGTGCCCTAGCAATAGGCGAATTAGCGACATATGTCATTCTGGCCCTATCCAATAAAAAAATACCATGATTTCGAAGTGTTCTAGCTGGAATATTGAAGCGAATACGCGCCAAAAGAAACGGAGAGTCAATCGTGCCCCCTATCAAATCATAAATAAATATCAGCGCTAGAATAGATCTTCTACTATCCAGGGTCTTTAGTCTTATAAGTAGACATCTAGAGTAGTAAGATGGTAAAGGATCCTGAAAACGTAATGACCGGAGCCCAAAACGCAAAAAATTTTTTCTGGATAATTTCAAGTCGCTGTATATGACAAGCGTGGTATGGTCTCCAAACGGAGGAAGCATATTCCAGTTTAGACCGTACAAGCGATGTATATAGTAGCTTTAACGTATATTGATCATGGAAGTCCGAGCTAAAGCAGCGAATGAACGCAAGCATTGAATATGACTTAGCAATAACACAGTTAAGTTGACTCTGAAAGAGAAATTTAGCATCGAAGACAATTCCAAGATCTAATATTTCATCAACAGTTTTCAAAACAGAAAGACCGATGTGATACTAGGTATTAATACCATTACGGGATTTTGAAATTGAGATGTGAAAACACTTATTAATATTTAAATGTAAGTAATTCCTACTACACCAATCTATTACTCTGTCAAAATCTGACTGCAGCCGTAGGGAATCTGCCTGATTTGTGACTGATGTAAAAATTTTCAAATCATCTGCGTACAACAAAAAATTCGAGTAAATGAAGCAATGACGTTTGTCATTAATAAAATTACGAATAGGAGAGGTCCTAGGACACTTCCTTGAGGAACACCAGAGGTCGCGGTAAAAGAACGAGAACTGACACCATCAACCACAACAGTACAACTCCGATCCGCCAGGTAAGACTTCACCCATGATAGAATATTGGAGTGAAATCCCAGATCAGCAAGTTTTAAAAGTACTAATTTATGGCCTTAGAAAAATCAGTGTAGATGGTATCTACTTGTGCTCTGTTATTAAAGACAGAGAGACAATATTCAGTAAAAACAGCAAGATTAGTCACAGTCGACCAACCGGACGTAAAACCATGCTGGTTGGGTGAAATAATACTTTTACCGCAAACGATGTCTTTTCCTTAATTATAATTTCGAAAAGTTTCGATATTGTGGAAAGTTTTGATATTGGGCGGTAGTTGGCAATATTGCTCTTATTGCCACTTAGTTATAAGCAAGTTTCTATTTTCACTTGCGTCGCCTGGATGTCTGACGAAACTAAGTCGTTTGCAATAATAAGTCATAGTTTAACTCACAGAAAAATCGATGTTTACGTGTTTATAACACATCTTGTGCAAGAGATAAAAAGGCAACATGGCGAATTCCAAGACATTTCCTTTTTCTCGGATGGAAGTAGCTGCCAATTTAAAAATAAGTATATAGTTTGGAGTTTTCCAGATTTGCTGACTCAATTCAACTGCAAAAACTTTGAGTGGAACTATTTTGCGACATCTCATGGCAAGGGTTCAGTCGATGGTGTTGGAGCAGTTTTGAAAGGAAAAGTCTGGCAACTAACGAGAACAAAAAATCGTATTTTAACTGATGCATTATCTTTTTATAATTGTGCAAAAGAGCACATCACTGCAGTTGAACTTAAATATATTGGAGCTGATTCAATCGCCGAGATATCACCAACTTTAAGTCAAAAATTGACGAATATATCAAGCATTCCAGGTATCAGATTGATACATTCAATTTCCTGTTACAAAAACTTGAAGTTACATGTAGCTCGTACGGCATATTCACAATATAAAGATATTAAATAATATTTCATTATATAAATATATATGTATGTATATTAATAATAATAAATAATACTGATGCCGCGTTTTACTCCATAATTCAATATGCAGAAAATAGTAAAAAAATGTATGGAAAAATCGTACGTTCGCGACCGATATTTAAGCGTATATATAAAAATGTACTGAAGATATTTTAACGCGAAATAAACGTAAAGAAATTTACTTTATGCCACTTCAATATGTTATCAACCGTTTTGAAAAACTCCATTCCATTTCGCTGAATTTTGAATTTTTCCAGTTGCACAAAAAAGTCACTTCTATTTTGCGTACGTTCACGACCACATGTTTATTGCACCCACAGTCAAAACTAAAAATCGAACAAACCTGCCTCTTGCACCTAAAATTGACCTACCAAAATGCTATCGAAGTAGCAAACAAAAAAAGAAAAACCTATGTTTACTTTGTTTTTTGGCCCATAAAAGCGTACGAACGTAATGTTCGCGACCGTGGAAACACCCATATACTTTTAGTATGATTATTGAAACCCAAATTTCGACGATATATAAAATATGTTACTAAAAAAACTGAGGCTATAGGTCAATATAATTTTTCGCAACTTTCAGAATTAAATTTATTGCCTCTTGTATGTTGGCGATATAACTATTTACGTAATATTTTAAGCAAAAATTTTGTATCTTGAAACCAAATCTTCAACTTTTTCCGACCTCAAACAATAAAAATTAAATTTTTTTTTAAATACAAAAAAATTTCAATTCACATACAATTTTGTACATGTATTGTGATTTGCACTTCCATATAAAAAATTTTGAGCAGCACTGCTCCTGGAGAATTAAATAACACATATAAAAAATATTTTTTATTTGGATGCCGAATCAAATAAAAAATAAAAAGTATCTCCGGTTCGCCTGAAGAACCAAATTACCATATATGTAATACTTCTATATTGCTAATTGAAAATGCTCGCAATGAGTTTTGAGTTCGAAATCAAAAGATGACAGCCTACAAAGCATTGTGGATAAAACAAGTGTGATATCTTATCCGTCAACTGCCTGACAGGATGTTAAATATGGCTACTTTTAAGCGTTTTGGCATCGCTTTGACAGGGTGTTCAATATGGCGGCGCATAGGGCCGGCTATCTTCAGCGGGTGATAGAAGAGATATAGGATGAGATAGCGATAGTCAATAAAAAATCAGGTGATCCATTCTATTTGTAATTTTGACGTTTATGCAGAAGTTATCACACTTGTCTTATCCACAATGCTACAAAGTTTTTGTGATTGTAGCAGAATAAGTGTGACAAGAAAAAATTTAAATTTAGGTACATTCTGTTATTGAATACAAAAACAAAACCATTTAAACAGCAATATATCGGCACTCTGATGTTTGTGAGTGTACCTAGCCTTTTGTAGCAATACATGGCGGAACTATGCAAGGTGGCAGCACAGGACAGCTGATAATAAACTTTTTTTATTTGATTTGATACATCAACTTCCGGCGCAGTACGATTTTGACAATAGTCCGTTGAATTTACAAAAACAAAGTACAAGGAACTTTTATTTATGTTTGTAGGTATGTCACCATGCTGCCACCTTGTATGGTTCCGCCATGATAGCAATATAGGGGTATTACATACATATATGCAAATAACAAATAAAAATATTTTTTATTTGGATGCCGAATCAAATACAAAATAAAAAATATCTTTGATTTGAAGTTGGATTTGAAATCAAAAAGGATCAGGCAACCCTGGCCAGTACAATAACTTGTATAATAATTTTTGCTTTTTAATTTTTCTATAATTGAAAAATTGCTTTTTATTTTTGGAATAGAAGAGAGAACATTTTTCAAACACCTGCCATAGTTGCGTAGATAGATCCATTTCATCAGCAGTACACTTTAGCCACGGTGCGCTAACCATATATAGACTATTGACAATTCACCGATACATTATTTACACCAAAGAAAAAATCCATTAGTTGAGAAAAAGATAGTTCCCAAAGGTTGAATAGTGGTTGGACAAGGATGTTGGATATCAACTCGAGGGTTATTATTTTCATGTTTGTTGGGTAAACAAAATTCAGCTGTTGCCGTATCTACAGGTTATATAGATAATGAAAAGCCAATGCTGCCGTACAAAAAAGCCTACTCCCCAAAAGCGGCCTGCTCTATTGTATAACTGGAGTTTTAAATTTGACTAGAGTTTAAGTAAGCTGAGCTTACCGAACTACTGAAAAACCTGGCCTAAAAGACTCACAATTGTGTCCGATAAAGGCGTACCCTGGATGACTCTTATCAAATACTAGTCTGGAATGGAAAGTTTATTCATTTGCGAGCTGTAATGCATATTTAAAATATTGACAATTCACCAATGCATTATTCACACCAAAGAAACAAATCCATGTAGCGCTACCGTAATGCAATACCGCCATAAGCAAACATTGACCTATTACTTTGTCGCATGAAAGCCATTGAGCTAACTAATCTGTTTACGCTACCAGTTGCAGCGAGCTAACTGCCAACTTTACATATTTATCTATATATGTATGTACGCACATATTTCTTATCAGCTTGCTACTGCAGTGACACTGCTCTTCACATAACAGCAATCGGTTCTTGTCAAATGTGACGCGGCCAATTGGCGGCACTGGAGTTGGCGTCCGGCGCCACCGATATCTATAATACATCATTCCACATGTTCTACGTACCCGAGCTTTATAGCATTATCACTTCCACTTCATTGGAGTGAAAAACTGACAGGAGCTCTATGGTGATGGCGGATGTATCTATTCGTGCAAATGTATACATACATAGTTACGTGTTGAATTCAAATGTTTTTCCACCGTAGAAGTCGTCGAGCTCTCATTGTGCAAGTATTTTGATGGGTGTAGTGTGAAAAACAATAGGGAAATATTATTTAAGCGCCATGGCACCATAACGGACTGACAGCCACAATCAAAGAGTAAACATCTGATTACAAGTTAATGTCCGTCCGTTAATACCCCTCCGCATTAGCTGTAGAGTGCGCTTATTGTAACTTGATAACATCGAAACTCTTGTTAATTACAATTACAGACTCACTATAATTGCTGTTTATTTAACTGTGGTTAAATTTTTTAAATGATATGATCGGTATGGGTACACTCGGAGAAAAACGTAAACTTCAATTTCAAAACAGCAGCTTACACTTCTAATCGCAGCCTCAATTCGTTGTCCTTTGTGATTTGGCAAAAAAGTTCTCGGCGTCATGATTTTTTTAAAGAAATAAATACAGGGGCGAGATATTGCATATGGGGTGTTCCATCCCATTTCGACCAATTTTGAACCCGACCCCTTTAGAATTGGCTGAAAGTTTTTCTTCTTTTTCTAGCTTACGAAAGACGGTTTTCAGAATTATTTCAAATTTTTTCATCCAACTCAAAAAAAGTTATGAATTTTAAAAAAAACACCGTTTTTGTTTTCAAAATGCTATAACTTTTTCAAAAATTGACCGTTTGCGATCTTTTTTTTTAAATTTGTTTTTAAATGTACTTTTTGGAAAAAATACTAAACAATTTTTAAAGTTTTTTTTTCAATTAAATAATATCGGCCCACTCGGGGATTAGTGGTGATGATTGAAGAATTGATTGAAGTTTTTATGAGAAAAGAAAAAAAAATGGCGAAATTCGAAAAATCTCGAAAAATTACAAAAAAAAACTTTACAATTTTTTTGTATTTTTTCCGAAAAGTACATTTAAAAACAAATTTAAAACAAAAAAGAGATCCCAAACGGTCAATTTTTGAAAAAGTTATAGCATTTTGAAAACAAAAACGGTGTTTTTTTTAAAAATTCATACTTTTTTTGAGTTGGATGAAAAAAATTTGAAAAAATTCTGAAAAACGTCTTTCGTAAGCTAGAAAAAGAAGAAAAACTTTCAGCCAATTCTAAAGGGGTCGGGTTCAAAATTGGTTGAAATTTGATGGAATACCCCATATGTACCTCCGAGGAGATTTCGTCGTGATACTTTTTAACTTTCTCCACAAATTGGATGGGCGGTGAGTATATAAATGTGTGCCTACTCTGAGGGCCAACCCAGAGTTAAAAGAGATTTTTCTGCAGTATTTGATGTGGCCTTTCCCGTGACTTGAACTCGGAACCTTCGATGTGGTAGGCGATCACGCTACACCATCAGACCATGGATGCCGCTGAGAAATACGGTGTAGGCAAACGAGTAAGGATGCATAATTTCGGTGAACCTGACAATTTACTCTCAGCTAAGAGCTTCTAGTTCATTTACTTGAAAATTTTTGACACCATGTATGTATGTATTATAAAAAGTGGGCGTATTTATTGAAACATTTTTTTTACTTTTATTAGAAATTTTCCTTTTTATAAGGAAATAAGCGTAACGTGTTTTTTCACGGTATGTCAATTTTCCTTCCAGTTATGGCTCCCAAAACGTTGAAAAATTATTGGTGAAAGATCGGTGCCACACCCATTTTAGAAATATTTTTAATCTTCTGTTATCACATATGGTAAAGTAAAATGGCATGGATAACAAATTTCTTTTCGCAAAGATACCACCTTTTATATCCGTGTACGCTTTTTCTCAATATCTTCCCACGGCATCCGGTTCTACGTACCGGAGCGACTTGGGATTTTTTTCCGACCAAAGGCTGTCATTTCAGTGTAACCCCATTTAATTTGTTGCGTCCTCCCACAAATTGTCATATTTGGCGCAGCTCCTTGCAGCTGGACTGCTCCATACCCTCCTGCTCCGGGAAGGTATTGAACTTAACGCCAGTCCCAGGCTGTGGTTCTGCTGCATATGTCGGAAAAGGATTTATCAGTGTGTCTTGTGTAAAAGATGGTTGCATCGTTCGGGCTGTTCTGGGTTAGAACCCAAGGTTCGTCTGCTATAAAACGTTTGTGGCTCCCTGCTGTTCACGTCCAAGGACGTCCCGCGGTTCACTCTCAAATGTACCTCCGCCACCTTCCAGCAGCGACGCTGCTCAGCAGTCCACATCAACCGTGCGCTGTTGCTCGCGCCCAACGGCGCTTCCACCTAGTGCGGCCGCTAAAACCCATCACTACAATCTACGTAGCATGGATAGTAGCAATGCCGAGCACCAGCTTTTACCCCCGTCCCTCCCCTCCTTTCCGACACTCGTACTTGCGTAAGAAGGAGTCATCAACTCCTTGTCCCCCACACCGTGTGTTCCGTGTGCCGGCTCAGAGTGTTTACGATCGCGGCATCGGTCCAATGCAGTTCATGCCTTGGCCTATGCCACCTTCATGGATACTCTGGGCTTACAAACGGAAATGGTCCGACCGGCACATTCGTTGCACCTTGCTGCCAAAACACTAGTACCAACTTACTGACACCAGGTACACCAGCAGCAATCGGACAGCACACTCGACAAAGCCTATATCCTACTTCAGAATTCTGCAACTTAATTGTAACGGTTTAGCTGGAAAGATCGCAGAGAGAGTTGACTACATGAACAAAAATAATATCCGTATTGCCGCAATTCAAGAAACAAAGCTGACTGCCAGATAGGACCTCCGAACTTGCGATGGCTACAACATTCATAGACAAGATCGCACAAGGGGTAATGGTCGTGGCCTTGCTTTTATCACTCATCACACCGTGCAATATAGTCTATTTCAACCTAACATCAGCCGCAGGGACAATACCTTAGAAAGTCAAGGCATAACCATCCGGTCAGGCGATGTTGACCTAGAAATAATTAACATCTATATTCCCCGTGCCACCTGCTGTCCAAGTAGCTACCCCCCAGAATTACAGGTAATTGCCATAGCTCAACTGACATCTCAATAATCAGTGCAGAGCTCATAAATTGCGTTGAATGGCAACCGATCCTTACTTTAGCTTCTGACAACCTGCCCCTACTCCTTTCAATTGAGCGACCTGCCATTTTATCACCTCTGAAAAGCGGACTTTGATTAATTTTAAAAAGCCAATTTGGAAGATTACACATCCTTTACATACCAATCCTTTGCTGCTCTTCCCGTTCCGACCGATGTCCGGCAGGGCAAGCGTGCGTTCCGCAAGGTCATCGCTTCAGCTTCTGCACGCTTCATCCCGGCCTGTAGAATATCTAAAATCATACCACATTTCCCGGCCGAAGCCGCAAATTTAGCAAGAGAACATGACCTTGCGAGACACATCAACCCTAGAGACCCCGTTATTAGGAGTCTTAATTTGGATATCATGCGGCTGGTAAATGAACATAAACGTACCAAATGGGAGAAACATCTAAGGAACTGCAACCGCTCTGCGGGTGTTGGTAAATTGTGGCCAAACGTCAAATCCTTGTCTAATCCACCAAACACAATGATAAAGTTTCTATAGCCTTCGGCGATAAAGCTTTATCTGATTCAAAGAAATGCGCGAGGGCTTTTGCCGACAATTTATAATGCATAGACAAAGCCAGACGTTGTGCAAACAGAAGAGCCCATAGACATAAACACGAAGTCCCACCAATTACCATCGCCCCCACAGAGGTTGAAGCAGCCATCCGTAAGGCCAGGCCTTCCAAGTCGATAGGCCCCGACGGAATAGCCATGTCAATGTTTAAACATCTTGGCGATGAGTGAATAAAATACCTAACACATATTTTCAACCTGTCACTGGAATCCTTCGTCACTACCAAAAAATGAAAAATGGCAAGGATAATCTCGCTACTAAAGCCTGGCAAACCTGCCAACAAAGGCGAGTCTTATCGACCGATATCTCTCCTTTCGCCAGTAGCAAAGACATTGGAAACCGTTTTGCTCCCTTCTTTCATGGCAAATCTTCGCCTAGCCACGCACCAACATGGCTTCCGTAAAATGCACAGCACCACCAATGCTCAATGCCATTAACACTCAGATTAAGTAAGGATTTTTTTTTGATCTGGAACTAGATCACATTGAATCAGTACGTTAAATCAGCGTTAAAATATAGGAAACAAATTTTAGAAGAGGAATTCTGAAACTTACATATATTTAAGAAATATTTTATTATATAATGTACAGAAAAACTTACTACAAGCTTACTAGAAGGAGTTAGACTAACGAAAGATGCCTCAAAATCAAACTTCTCAGCAACGATTAAGGTTAGAACTATCGAACAAAAAACGTTTGAAAGGTCAATGTTTCGCCGATATTATACAAATTATATATATTTAAAAAAGTCATTTTACGTTTCTTTACTGTTTTTTAATTATTGAAAATAAACTACAAGCTTTTAAATAATTGCTTGCAAAAAATGCGTGAATGCATTTTAAAAGCAAAATGTGCAATCCCCGCTTTGCAATAACAAACAAACTATCATAGTTAGTTGTTGTCGCTCTTACTCTACAAAGCTTTTTCTCTTAAAATACAATTCAACTATAGATTTTCAGTTGCTGAAATGGAGTATGTAACAAAAAAAGTTACAACAGAAATTTTCACTTTAAAGGTGGCAAAGGTTATGCCATTGATAGCTTCTCAGTGCATTTTATATGAGCGAACATATCGACCGTTTTATTGTAAACAGATGTATTTAAAAATTTAATTTTGTTACGCAAACAAAGTTTTATTTTTTCATACACTTTATTTACAAAAATTTAATTCAAAGACCACTGGGCCGGTCACCTTTGCCCCTAGGAGTATTCTATGTAAGTGAACATAATCTTACCAGTCGGCTATTATGGGGTATCTTAAAATCTAGAAAAATTTAGATTTTGGATTACATCAGTTTACAATAAAATGAGCGATTTAACTCGCTACAAAATAACCAGAAATTCTTAGGAATTCTCGCTCATATGAATTACAACTACACTTTGTTGGCACATTTTAGGAAAATTTTTGTTTGAACAGATATAAAAACATGATTTGGAATTTAAAATATTACTTTGGTTTTTATTTTACATTTAAAAACAGCTGATTTGCAATTTTTCAATTGCATTCGACCATTTTCATATTAAAAGCTATATATATGTGAACATTAAGATAGTATTTGAAGATTCCTTGAAATAAACAGTTAATTTGTAACGGAATAAAAATTCGGTCAAATAAATTGTACCGCAGATCAAAATTACAAATTTTATTTATATTCAAAGTGAACATTTTTGTAGGAATCGATACCATTTTTTACACACTTGAGTTCAGCATCCCCCTTGTCAAATTTGGTTTGGGGGCAACATGGTTTCGGCGTTGTGCCATACTCAGCGTCATTTTTCATTCTGATCTGTAATTGTCAATACCAGTTTGTCTCCAAACCAAATTTGACAAGGCATGACGGAAAATCTTTCCAATATGCATGCATACATCCACCCTGTTGGAAAAAAACTTTCGTTTTTCTTTTATAATAAAAATAAAATAATTAAAAAAAATGTTAAGTTAAACGGTTTTATTGAAATCAATACTTACATGAAGTAATAATAATACTAAAAGCTACAAAATAATTAGGTAGGTCTTAGGTACTAGTTATGACACTCCTCATCAATCTAGGGCGTTCATCAGACAATTAAATAAAAGCGTTGGGCGCGTGAAATATGTGAGGCGTAGCATAACCTGATTAAGGTTCAGTTGGTCTTACTTATGACTATCAATAGAAATTTGACGCGTCCAACGCTTTTATTTAATTGTCTGATCAACGCCCTAGATTGATGAGGAGTGTCACGACTAGTATCTAAGACCTACCTAATTATTTTCTAGCTTTTAGTATTATTATTACTTCATGTAAGTGTTGATTTCAATAAAACCGTTTAAGTTGTAAATTTTTTTTAAATTATTTTGTTTTCAAGTTTTTAGTCTTTATTTAATTGCCTATTATTTCCCATTATATTTAGTTCATTTAGTAACTCATTATTACAAGGACTCTTTCCTGAGAATTTTTTACAGTCTAAGTCCTCAATACATAATCCTTCCAAAGACTTTACTCGACTCTGCACCACGTATGCTTGTCCCTCCTCGAACTCCAAAATATTTTGATGTCACTTCTACCAGACTGTATGTAATATTTGTTCCAAATACGACCCAAATCGGACATCATAGGTCGCTTTCTATTCACGCATGGTTTATGTGTTCCAAATTTGAGCCAAATCGGACCACAAATACGATTTTTTTGAATATCTCGATCCTTCCACCACCTAGCGCCGACTTTTCTTCATAGGTCTCTTTCTGTTCTTGTATGTATTATGTGTTCCAAATATGAGCCAAATGGGACCACAAATACGATTTTTTTTAATATCTCGATCGTTGCGCCACCTAGCGGCGATTTTTCTTCATAGGTCGCTTTCTATTCATGTATGCATTATATGTTCCAAATATGAACCAAATCAGACCACAAATACGATTTTTGGAAATATTTCGATCCATGCGCCACATATCGGAGTTTTTATACTCAGTTGAGCAGAGCTCACAGAGTATATTAACTTTGATTGGATAACGGTTGGTTGTACAGGTATAAAGGAATCGAGATAGATATAGACTTCCATATATCAAAATCATCAGTATCGAAAAAAAATTCGATTGAGCCATCCATGTCCGTCCGTCCGTTCGTCTGTCCGTTAACACGATAACTTGAGTAAATTTTGAGGTATCTTGATGAAATTTGGTATGTAGGTTCCTGGGCACTCATCTCAGATCTATTTAAAATGAACGATATCGGACAATAACCACGCCCACTTTTTCGATATCGAAAATTTCGAAAAATCGAAAAAGTGCGATAATTCATTACCAAATACGGATTAAGCGATGAAATTTGGTAAGTTAGTTGAACTTATGACGCAGAATACAAAAAAAGTAAAATTTTGGACAATGGGCGTGGCACCGCCCACTTTTAAAAGAAGGTAATTTAGAAGTTTTGCAAGCTGCTATTTGGCAGTAGTTGAAGATATGATGATGAAATTTGGCAGGAACGTTACTCTTATTACTATATGTCTGCTTGCTAAAAATTAGCAAATCGGAGAACGACCACGCCCACTTTTTAAAATTTTTTTTTAATTCAAATTTTAAAAGAAAAGTTAATATCTTTACAGTATATAAGTAAATTATGCCAATATTCAACTCCAGTAATGATATGGTGCAACAAAATACGAAAATAAAATAAAATTTCAAAATGGGCGTGGCTCCGCCCTTTTTCATTTAATTTGTCTAGGATACTTTTAATGCCATAAGTCGAACAAAAATTTACCAATCCTTGTGAAATTTGGTAGAGGCTTAGATTCTAGGACGATAACTGTTTTCTGTGAAAAAGGGCGAAATCGGTTGAAGCCGCGCCCAGTTTTTATACACAGTCGACCGTCTGTCCTTCCGCTCGGCCTTTAACACAAAATCGATATATCTTTACTAAACTCAGTTCACGTATTTATCTGAACTCACTTTGTATTGGTGTAACAAATGACCGAAATCCGACTATGACCACGCCCACTTTTTCGATATCGAATATTACGAAAAATGAAAAAATGCCATATTTATATACCAAATACGAAAAAAGGGATGAAACATGGTAATTGTATTGGTCTATTGACGCAAAATATAACTTTAGAAAAAAACTTGGTAAAATGGGTGTGACACCTACCATATTAAGTAGAAGAAAATGAAAAAGTTTTGCAGGGCGAAATCAAAAGCCCTTGGAATCTTGGAAAGAATACTGTTCGTGGTATTACATATATAAATAAATTAGCGGTACCCGACAGATGAAGTTCTGGATCACCCTGGTCCACATTTTGGTCGATATCTCGAAAACGCTTTCACATATACAACTAAGGGCCACTCCCTTTTAAAACCCTCATTAATACCTTTAATTTGATACCCATATCGTACGAACACATTCTAGAGTCACCCCTGGTCCCCTTTATGACGATATCACGAAACGGCGTCCACCTATGGAAATAAGGATCACTCCCTTTTAAAATACTTATTAACACCTTTCATTTGATACCCATATCGTACAAACAAATTCTAGAGTCACCCCTGGTCCACCTTTATGGCGATATCTCGAAAAGGCGTCCACCTATAGAACTAAGGCCCACGCCCTTTTAAAATACTCATTAACACCTTTCATTTGACACCCATATTGTACAAACGCATTCTAGAGTCACCCCTGGTCCACGTTTATGGCGATATCCCGAAAAGGCGTCCACCCATAGAACTAAGGCCCACTCCCTTTTAAAACACTTATTAACACCTTTCGTTTGATACCCATATTGTACAAACGCATTCTAGAGTCAACCCTGGTCCACTTTTATAACGATATTCCGAAAAGGCGTCCACCTATAGAACTAAGGCCCACTCCCTTTTAAAATACTCATTAACACCTTTCATTTGATACCCATATAGTACAAACGCATTCTAGAGTCACCCCTGGTCCCCTTTATGACAATATCACGAAACGGCGTCCACCTATGGAAATAAGGATCACTCCCTTTTAAAATACTTATTAACACCTTTCATTTGATACCCATATCGTACAAACAAATTCTAGAGTCACCCCTGGTCCACCTTTATGGCGATATCTCGAAAAGGCGTCCACCTATAGAACTAAGGCCCACGCCCTTTTAAAATACTCATTAACACCTTTCATTTGACACCCATATTGTACAAACGCATTCTAGAGTCACCCCTGGTCCACGTTTATGGCGATATCCCGAAAAGGCGTCCACCATAGAACTAAGGCCCACTCCCTTTTAAAACACTTATTAACGCCTTTCGTTTGATACCCATATTGTACAAACGCATTCTAGAGTCAACCCTGGTCCACTTTTATAACGATATTCCGAAAGGCGTCCACCTATAGAACTAAGGCCCACTCCCTTTTAAAATACTCATTAACACCTTTCATTTGATACCCATATAGTACAAACGCATTCTAGAGTCACCCCTGGTCCTCTTTATGACAATATCACGAAACGGCGTCCACCTATGGAAATAGGATCACTCCCTTTTAAAATACTTATTAACACCTTTCATTTGATACCCATATCGTACAAACAAATTCTAGAGTCATCCCTGGTCCACGTTTATGGCGATATCTCGAAAAGGCGTCCACCCATAGAAATAAGGCCCACTCCCTTTTAAAACACTTATTAACACCTTTCGTTTGATACCCATATTGTACAAACGCATTCTAGAGTCAACCCTGGTCCACTTTTATAACGATATTCCGAAAACGTCCACATATAGAACTAGGGCCCACGCCCTCTTAAAATACTCATTAATACCTTTCGTTTGACACCCATATTGTACAAACGCATTCTAGAGTCACCCCTGGTCTCCTTTATGGCAATATCACGAAACGGCGTCCACCTATGGAAATAAGGATCACTCCCTTTTAAAATACTCATTAACACCTTCCATTTGATACCCATATCGTACAAACAAATTCTAGAATCAACCCTGATCCACCTTTATGGCGATATCCCTAAATGGCGTCCACCTATAGAACTATGGCCCACTCCCTCTTAAAATACTCTTTAATACCTTTCATTTGATACACATGTCATACAAACACATTCCAGGGTTACCCTCGGTTCATTTTCCTACATGGTTATTTTCCCTTATGTTGCCACCATAGCTCCCAACTGAGTATGTAATGTTCGGTTACACCCGAACTTAACCTTCCTTACTTGTTATACTCAGTTGAGCAGAGCTCACAGAGTATATTAAGTTTGATTGGATAACGGTTGGTTGTACATATATAAAGGAATCGAGATAGATATAGACTTCCATATATCAAAATAATCAGGATCGAAAAAAAATTTGATTGAGCCATGTCCGTCCGTCCGTCCGTTAACACGATAACTTGAGTAAATTTTGAGGTATCTTGATGAAATTTGGTATGTAGGTTCCTGAGCACTCATCTCAGATCGCTATTTAAAATGAACGATATCGGACTATAACCACGCCCACTTTTTCGATATCGAAAATTTCGAAAAACCGAAAAAGTGCGATAATTCATTACAAAAGACAGATAAAGCGACGAAACTTGGTAGGTGGGTTGAACTTATAACGCAGAATAGAAAATTAGTAAAATTTTGGACAATGGGCGTGGCACCGCCCACTTTTAAAAGAAGGTAATTTAAAATTTTAGCAAGCTGTAATTTGGCAGTCGTTGAAGATATCATGATGAAATTTGGCAGGAACGTTACTCCTATTACTATATGTACGCTTAATAAAAATCAGCAAAATCGGATAAGGACCACGCCCACTTTTAAAAAAAATTTTTTTTAAAGTAAAATTTTAACAAAAAATTTAATATCTTTACAGTATATAAGTAAATTATGTCAACATTCAACTCCAGTAATGATATGGTGCAACAAAATACAAAAAAAAAGAAATTTTCAAACTGGGCGTGGCTCCGCCCTTTTTCATTTAATTTGTCTAGGATACTTTTAACGCCATAAGTCGAACAAAAATTAACCAATCCTTTTGAAATTTGGTGGGGGCATAGATTTTATGACGTTAACTGTTTTCTGTGAAAATGGGCGAAATCGGTTGATGCCACGCCCAGTTTTTATACACAGTCGTCCGTCTGTCCTTCCGCATGGCCGTTAACACGATAACTTGAGAAAAAATCTACATATCTTTAATGAACTTAGTTCACGTGCTTACTTGAACTCACTTTATCTTGGTATGAAAAATGAACGAAATCCGACTATGACCACGCCCACTTTTTCGATATCGAAAATTACGAAAAATGAAAAAAATGCCATAATTCTATACCAAATACGAAAAAAAGGATGAAACATGGTAAGGTAATTGGATTGTTTTATTGATGCGAAATATAACTTTAGAAAAAACTTTATAAAATGGTTGTAACACCTACCATATTAAGTAGAAGAAAATGAAAAAGTTCTGCAGGGCGAAATAAAAAACCCTTAAAATCTTGGCAGATATTACATATATAAATAAATTAGCGGTATCCAACAGATGATGTTCTGGGTCACCCTGGTCCACATTTTGGTCGATATCTGGAAAACGCCTTCACATATACAACTACCACCACTCCCTTTTAAAAATCTCATGAATACCTTTAATTTTATTCCCATATCGTACAAACTCATTCTAGAGTCACCCCTGGTCCACCTTTATGGCGATATATCGAAAAGGCGTCAACCTATAGAACTAAGCCCCACGCCCTTTTAAAATACTCATTAACACCTTTCATTTGATACCCATATCGTACAAATATATTCTAAGTCACCCCTGGTCCACCTTTATGCCGATATCTCGAAAAGGCGAACACCTATAGAACTAAGGCCCACTCCCTTTTAAAATACTCATTAACTCCTTTCGTTTGATACCCATATTGCACAAACGAATTCTAGAGTCACCCCTGGCCCACCTTTATGGCGATATCTCGAAACGGCGTCCACCTATGGAACTAAGGATTACTCCCTTTTAAAATACTCATTAACACCTTTCATTTGATACCCATATCGTACAAACGCATTCTAGAGTCAACCCTGATCCACCTTTATGGCTATATCCCTAAATGGCGTCCACCTATAGAACTATGGCCCACTCCCACATACTACTCTTTAATGCCTTTCATTTGATACACATGTCATATAAACACATTCCAGGGTTTCCCTCGGTTTATTTTCCTACATGGTTATTTTCCCTTATGTTGTCACCATAGCTCTCAACTGAGTATGTAATGTTCGGTTACACCCGAACTTAACCTTCCTTACTTGTTTTCTTATTATTTCATTGTCATCGTGTTCTGAACTATATTGCAAGTTTCAAGCTTGTAGCTTATCGGGAAGTTACTTAAATTTTAATTACAAAATTCGTTCACAGCGGCCGTGCGGCGGGCCGGCCTGTCAAGTCAAGCTAAATAAAACCGTTTTAAAAAGATACACAAAAGAAAATTGATTTTTTTAATAATTTGGGAAAAATTTAAACAACGTGACATCAGGACGGACAAGGCGACAGCTGTTTCGATTATACCTTGTAAATCTCTTCAAAGCCTTTTCTCCCGGGAGTGTTGAAAATTGATTTTTTCAAACACGTTTTTCAACATTTAAATTTAAATTTTTTAGCATGTTTTTCTCATATCGGCAGAAAATTGGACTTCCGATGACTTTTTGATTTATAACTCTAGCCCTAACCGTTGCTGAGAAATTTTAGTTTCTTATATCGTGACAATATTTGACGACTAGCTACATTTAGTTTCAAAATTATAACATTGACAAAATATTTACTTTTTAAAAAGTGTCAGTTATAAATATATACATGAACGCTGAAGTAAAGCGGCTGCTTTAAATGAAAACCTCAATTGAGGTGACGGTGCACAGTGTTTAGTAAGTGGCCAAAACTAGGAGTCCTCGCAGATCAATAAAATTTTGCTTTTTAGTCAAATATCTTAAATTTAGATAAAATTCAGCCAAAGACTCGTCCGGAACTGGAAGTTGAAAACATCCCAAGAGTTTTTAGACCCACCCACCTGCAGTATAATAATTGGATACTAAAAACCTTGTGTTCAATAAGAAACTGTGGTACATTTGAGGAGGTTCTAACATCACATTTAACTGTGAAAAAAAGTTAACTTAAAAACATCGTTTTAATATTCCTGCAGTTTTTCTTTTGGGAACGCCATGATTTACTCAGGCATGAAATAGTTCTTTACAATATCGGAATTCCGAACGCCGGAACTGTCATCGAAATCATTTGAAGTGTCTCCTTTCTCGATTTCAGGCCTTCCATTGTAAGCGAGGTGCTAAGCTTTCGCTGAGCTCACAGTTTACCAAAAAACTTGTACATAAATAGATATAAGTAAAATGCTCAATAAAAATGAATGAAATGAATGAAAAAGGATAAACTAAATAGTTCATTCCCTGCAGAAAAATTAAAGACATTCACGCAAAGTGGCAGATTTGCACTACAGGGTCTGTTTACGTTTTACGATCTCGTTTTACGTTTTACGATCTCATTTTTTACTCGTTAAATCCATAACTTATTATAATTTATAGATATAGTTTGACAGTTGCATAGGTATCGTTTGAGTAATAATGGTTTTCAATCACTGGTCGTAAAACGTAATACGTATTATTGCAAGTGAAAGAATTTCTTCTGATTTTAAGAATATAGTCTGGTACTATCGATAGGCTTTTTCATACTATTTCGAAACTAAATTTTGATAGGGCGCGTTTCACTGTACGGCGACAGCACTGCCTATGCAGTAATCCAGTTGCTTCGTACAAAACAGAAGCTAAATGTGTTTTTCTGATAAGGGTTTTGCTTAAGTGTGAAATAATGTTTAATGTCACGCATGTAAGGTACGAATGATTGCGATTGAAAATACAATGGTAATGTAAGGAGTTTATGCCTACAAAAAAGTGTTTCGATGCATTATTAATATGTACAAATGCCACCGAATTTTACTAATGTTAATAATGTAAAATTTGTATTGTATTGGCCGCCCGTAGTGTGGGGGTAGGGTGCTCGATTACCACCCGAAGATCGTGGGTTCAAGGAACGGAAATAGCATCACCTAAATCTTTAGATAAAAGTTTTTTCAATCAGCCGCAGATGCCGTTAAGGGTCCCCATAGAATTAGAAGAGAATCTTGGCCTCAATTTCCTATGACATATACCGGGGCTTTTATTTATTTTTAACCATTTTTTTATATTGTAGAGAATTTACAAACATTCCCACATTCGTCTCGATCGCATATCTAAATATTTAAGACTGTAGGTATCTAAATTTACCTGAAAAGATTTTTTTCTTGGAAAAAATGTGGCCGTGAAAAGGCAGATAAGAAAATCCTCGAATGGCAGGCGACCGGCCAACAGGAAATGTATTCACGGCCGCTGACATACATAGCTGATAAAGATTGGAAAATATATTCTCGTGTCTATTTATTATAAATAAAGAAATCATTCAAGAACAATTATAAATAAATAAAAGAAAAAAAAACCAATTTCAAAATACTCCAACATCAATTCGGATGATTTTAGCAGTCCTTTTTTATTAGTTCCTTAATGAAGTTTCGTTTCATGTTTTTACTCGAATTTCAGTACAAAATTTGGGAATATTGCAATAGTTGTTTGAGTAACTAGAAGCTGGAGTCGTGAGACTTCGGAACCTGATGAGAGTTTAGCAGGAGAGGGAAAATATTCGCTTTTGTGGCGCAGGGATCGTGGTACTTAAAAAAAATCGTCCGAATTTGGAAATTTTGAAACTTCCCGGTATGCTAAACACTTGAAGCTTTGAACATAGCTTAGAGCCCTATTAGAATGCAAGCTTTTAAAGCTCAAAAGTAGATGAGAAAGAGGAGACAAGCGGTAACTTTTGGGGTAAGACCTGGCCATACGCGGTCAGCCCTAATGGCATGGTCAGTATGAAAAACCAAATCTGATAACGTACTGATTGAAACGGCGAGCTGCAGTGACCAGACGGCCTTTAGACCAGCTATAGGTTGTGCAGTAGGACAGGTCGGTGAAGCACAATAGCTCTTCAAGCGGATGAATTTGAGGGTACTTGTCATGGACTGTCTCACAACTGAAACAGAAGTCCAAGACGAAATAAGAAGCGAGGTCGGGGAAGAAGAAATTACTACACACCTCCATGTCTCTGTGTTCGCAGCGAACCAAAGAGAACAGAGAATGACGGCCATCGAAGTGGACGAGAATATTGGCAACGTCCTAATTAAAAGAGGTAAAATTCCTATCGGATGGATACAGTGCCGAATCAGACAGCGAGCAGAAGTGTGACGCTGCTTTAGGTGTCTCGGCTACGGGCACCGGAAGGCTGACTGCAAAGGTCCAGACAGAAGTAACGCCTGCCAAAATTTCAACTCTGTAGTGATTAGTTTTATCCAAGGCAACCTAAACCGGAGCAGGCTTGCTGATGATCTACTACAGCAGTTGGTTCTAGACCATCAAGTTAACTGCGTTATCATCAGCGAACCATATAGAGCCCGAAATGATTGGTAAATAGACAACACAGGCACCGCCGCAATCTGGATGGCAGATGCAAACGCCAATATTGTGAATCATGTTGCCGGATAAGGCTACGCCCGCGTTACTACGAATAATACCACAATAGTAGGCTGCTACTTATAGCCGAATGATCCCATTTAAACGTTCAGGGACAAGCTTGAACTTATTGAAGACGACCTGAGGAACTTAACTAGTAACCTGGTTGTAGCGGGAGACTTTAAAGCAAGATCCGTCGAATGCGGAACGCCGTAGACTAACACCCGTGGAAGGTTAGTCCTTAAGATGGCAGCCAGGCTCGGTTTGAAAACGTTCACGACCACAATATACCAACGGCCGGGCTTTGGATACTCGATCCCCGATATAACACCAGTCTCAGAAAGCCTGCTGGGACCGCTGCTGGATGGAGAGTTATAGAGGACCTGCCTGGCAGCGATAACAACTACATCACGAAGCAATGTTTTCTTGCGATCCTTCAAGTAACACTTTCTTTTTTTTGCCCCCCATCCCCGATTCCCCCCATGTAGCCGAAACTAAACTAGTAAACTTCTGGGAAATCGAAAGAGCCTAGAATATGCAGCCGTAAAACTATATAAAAGCGAGCAGGCGAGTAAGAAGTAATTCCAGTTTGAGTGAGATATCAATCAGTTGATTAGCACGTAGATCTGGGCGGGGCCAATAGTAGAGTTTCATTTGAGTTATTCAATCAGGTTTGGTTATAAGGCACGAGTATCAAGTTATAATTGTTATTGTGTAAGTACTTTAATAAAGGCCATTTCCATTATTCATAGTGGAGTTAGTTATTCAAACACAGTTAGTGATTCGAACTAGCAGAGGATTGCAACTAGAGGTTTGCAAGTAAATCGTCGTTACAATATGTTACAAAGCCTGCTAACATTGATTGCAAGATTGAGACGTTTTTCGATTAATTAAGCATGTTCCAATTGCGAACATCTATCGACAAGTTAGTTCAGCTCGATAGTGGCTATGAAAGATTTTACATGGCACATCTGGCCCGCAAATTTTAAAGTACGTCTCTTTAATTTTTTCAAAGGCAGTACCCGAACAAAAAACACCCGTAGTGCTACAGCAGTTTGTGGTAATTATGGCAGTCACCTTAAGATAGCTCAATTTCAAACAATGTATCTGGGCTAAGAACTGAAACTATAAATCTAGATTTATTCAAGTACCAATTCTGATTATGACGTCTCGCTCGCCCTTCGTTGAGGCTTGCTTAATGCAGATTTCAACGATAATGATTCTTGATTCAAATTCTTATAATGTGTATACGCGCAAAGACAGGGATGTTATCAAGACTGGACTACCAGAGTAGGAGTACTAGTAGCGGTTAAAAATAATGCTATCAGTCGTCCCTAGTGTCTCATGGATAATGCAAGACTCCTTGCTAGATCAAGTATGCGTTCTAGTGCAAGGCTCATCTAAACTTTTATTTCCGTTTCTGATATTCCCCTGCTAGTTGTTGGGACATACTTATAAGATCATGTTGATAACATGTATAGCTCTTGTTCTAAGAATAATGGGCCTCTCTGGTGACAATTTTTGTGTATTGGGTGATTTTAAACCTCCCTTACGTAACCTGGTCCTTTTTAGATGATAGCCGATCTTTAATTCCGGTAATATGTCCAGCTTTGCGAATAACTTATCTGGTAGATAAAAGTTTACGCCATAGATCTAATTCAAATAAATAATTTTTGTAATAAATTATGAGATTTTTGGATCGTATTTTTATACACTGGTAACATGAATTCTCATTGGAAGAGTGCGCTTCCTCATCACTCCAGGTGTAGGGTTATATTTATATTCAACACTTAAATGTACCTACTTTGATAAATTGAATTTTTTTGTTCTGTTAATCAATTGTAAAATATTGTCTTTCAAAATTTTCATTCGGTTGAAATATTTAAAAACGTTTTGTAACATACTTTAGAGCGGTTACATAAAAATATTTTATATAAAATAACTCGTGCTTATTATTAAATAGTGATTTATATATTAAATACCACATGGCGATCTAGCCAGCTCAAACATTAATAAACACAGTCCCTTTTTCAAAACAACGAATCAAATTTTAATTCTGTACGCTGTATGAAAATTAAACAACTGTCCACCAGTTGATGTGTCAGCCAAAAATCGATTTATTCTCTTCCTAGTCATATATTCATGCGAGATGGGAACAAACCATATTGACTTTTTCCGAAAACGATACATAGTTCGTTTTCATATCACAACTATTACGTTTTTCTCAGCAAAAATCTTAAACAAACAATTGTTAAAGGTGGTGCACTTGAACAAAAACTTTAATTGATTTACACAAAGACCAGTCGGAAGAAGATTTATTAAACAATTTCACTTTCAAAATAAAGTGCGTTCGGAACATATTGCAAAACGGTCCAGCTATTAACTCGCTTAAAAGTTTTGTAATCTCGTACCTTTAAAAAACAACTAGTGTGAAGGGTCCACCTTACTCGAAGAATTATTGAAAAACAAGTGCAAAAAATTACAGTCAATTAATATATCGTGAACATCACACCGAGCCTCTCTAACGCGTATTGACGTAGGACGTGGTGGTTCCAAAAAACTAGATTCACTTCTATAAAATAGTTTATTTTTCACACTGCAAGACGTGTCGTCTTCTTCGTATTGTTTTTTAAGATTGTCATATATTCAGGGACGTACCGCTGCATCATTAACACTCAGCTTTAATTCAAAACACATGCAGAGCAGAACAAACAAAACAAAAAGCTACACATACAAAAACACACACACTTAAAGCCATGCACCAATACATTGTCCAAATTTCATGTCAATCAATTTTAAAGCCATTTCGGAAACAAATATTGGTGAGGCTGTATCTAGTAATTTAATATTATTTATGTATCTGTATTTTGTATCCAAATAGATTAATAATTGGGGTTGTAAAAAACGCTCCTTTCCGGACATTTTTTATGTCTTCCTATAATATACTTTTTGAGGGTTTATTCTATTAAAACAATGTTTCATTCACCATCAAAAATAATTATACGTACATCTACCCACCACGAATCAAGTAAACGATCCACTTATTGATTTGATAATGAAACTTACAAAAAATGATGTACAAATCCATAGTGATGCAAAATAATGAAATTTTTGCTAACATCCGGTAAAAACTTCCCCAATTTTGGACAATTCCCTGAAAGCACGCGCGCGCGCGGCGCATCCATGCTTGAAATGCATTTAGTCGAAGGACATTACTCCAGGAAGGGGGAACAAACCAAAAAAAATGAATTGTACATAAACGGCACTTCAAACAAGGATGTAATTATGGACGCAATTCTTGATTTTATTCAAAAAAATCCCCATGGAAATGACAAAATTTTTTGCATTAAAAAAAAATTTAATTGAACGCAATCATTAAGCACGAGAAGAATGCCAAATTAGATCGGGTGTTATCGATCAGAAAAATGGGAGATCGTAAACTCTTCTGGAGTTTTATCCGGTTTCACGCGCCTACTCTCTGGAAACAATTTAGTCAAAGCCATTCTCTAAAAGCTTTGGATAGGGAAAGTTGCCCAAAAAAATTTAAGTATATATTCTTACTAGTTCAGACTTTGTAATGGCAATAAGTGAATAGTTAAAAATTAGCCGATAATATTTGGGAGTTTATATAAAAGAAAAAAATGAATAGGCCTTCGTTAGTAATTTTCCAAATTCTAAAAGCGAAAAATGCAATTAATTTCAAATGGTTTCAACACAACAACATGAGTGCCAAAAAATTTTGAAAAAAATGTCCTGTAGAGATTTCAGTGGAAATTACAAAATCGATGAGTCAAAAATTATTCAAGGTCCCGATCTTTTAGTAGGAATCGTTTTAGAAGTCCTCTAGATATCGATCAAAAAAGGTCTCGTGGGACAAACCAAAAATTGGGCTCTGTAAGGTATCATATAAGTTTGGTAACTCAGGGCTTGAAGTGCGAAAAACCATTGCGCTTTTAAAAATAATAGTTCGTTCAAAACTAAAAAGTTATCGTGTAGCGGGAACAAACCACGGGCATCTTAGGACCACCTTTACACGTCGCTTATATTTTTTGATTAAACAAACAAAACTTATATTTTATATAGATAGTGGAGCAGAAAATTTTCAGTGCTTATCGGTTCAAAAACTACTAATCTGCAGTTTGTGAAAAAGTAATCAGATATTATTTTAAACTGCAGTACGGTTCAACGATTTCGGGAACTTTACGGCAAAAAAAAAAACTTTTAGAATTAATTAATTAGGGACTGCGTTCGCGAATTTTTTCCGTTCACGTTTAAAAGCGGCATAAGCTTAAACCCAATTATCGGTTGACTGATTTTTTTGGTGTAAATCTGGTCTCTTAGTTGATGTTAAAACGCAAAAATGCTTAGTAGATCCGATACAAAACAAAGTCTTTCAGTTTAACACCCAATTTTTCATGTGTTGGAATGTTTCGCTACCAAAAAGTTTTCGCGTTGATCAAACAATTTTACAAAAGTTACTAAAAAGGGAATTTCCTTCTTTATTTTTCTGGAACCAGATTATTCACACAACCAGTTAGTACATACAAACAGTTTACACGACATATAGTCACTGAAGGGAAAAACCTTTTTCCATTTCTCTAAAACCAAGGAACGTTTAGACCCAATTATATTCAAAAGTAGTAGCTAAAACTGCACCCCCCATGACCCACGATTTTTTAGTAAAGCAGGGATATGTAGACCTTCAATTCAGGCAGTAGCATCTCCGTTACATCTTGTACCAAGGACAGTAGTTAAATTGGGACTGGGCGGCTTGTGGAGATGTTAGAAGATTAAAATAACTGTTCCTGATCCGTTTATTTCTTGCCCATGTTCATGACTTCAACATTTTGAATCTAAGAAAAATAATGAGAAAATATTTTCAAAATAGATTTGGTAAGAAGCTTATCACCAAATTCCAATGGCAGAAGAAGAGGATAATCTATTAAAAACTGCAATCACTAGCCTTTTGGCATGTTTGATTTTGTTATAGAATGCCTTCGGGCTTAGCGCCAACCACACTCCGCGCAAAACTTTCAACTATTTATAATGGAAAGTAGTATGATTTAGACTTTGTTTCTCCCCCACGATCCTCTGTATCTTTTTTAAATATATTGAGGATCTCTTAGTGGCAAGCGAAATATGAGACAACATTTTCAAAGGATCTTTGAGTTACTATTTTCAGCGCCTAAACGGAGTACGGTTGTTAATATTAAACAAGGTGAATGTTACTTTTGGCGTAACAAATGTGGACTTTTAGGATCCCTAATTATTCTGAACGCGAATCTAGCGCCTCTGCCACACGAAAAAGTTTTAGCCATTCGAAATTTGATCGTTCCAAAATCTATCTAAGCAGCGCACAAAGAATTGACTGAGCTATGCGCCCCTCTAATTATCATCGATATACACCAACAATAGCAGAGTTTACGGACAGTTATCTATGCATTTAATTAATAGAACAAACATAAGAAGCGCAGACAGATCTTAATTTGGCGTACGAGACATCTAGATAAAGCTTTCGAATGCATTAAAAGAAAAGTGTTGACATCACTAGCCATATTCGTTAAATTCATTCTTAACAAAGATGCAAAACTTTCTTTAAATGTAGATGCATGCCAATACGGCAATAGGTGGTGGGTTCAACATCAAAAGTTTTGAATAAATGAAGTCAGAAACCACTGCATTTCTTTTCAAAGAAAATTGTTCTCATCCGAAATTAAAATATAGGGCATTGATAGGGAAAAACTATTAGCTATGTAGTGAACATTAAACATTTTCGTTACCTTCTATAAAGGACGTGAATTTAAAGTTTTCGCCAGGATCAAAAGCATCTTGTATTAGGTTAAATTCAAAAAACAGGAACGCAGTTCCACAGATCAGACTAGGAAAATATGAATTCATTTGCTCAGTTTACGACTGGAAATAGGGTATTAAAGGCGACAAGAAAAAATGTTGTAGCTGAATACATTATCTCATGCATTTTGAAAGTAGAAAGAGATTAAAAAATTCGGGACATTATTAAAACACGCCCGTGCGACAAGGGCAACACACACAACAAGATTAGTGAATTAAGCAAATTTAACCGCAGAGCAACCATTTAAATTTGAAACTAATAAAAATTCCTGTTCTTAACCGCTAATTATGGTGCGAAGTGTCATGAGAAAAATCCTAGGCCTGTCATTCGCCAAACAATTGTAAGAAAAAATAAATATTTGCACTATGTTACATGAGGATTTCAACATTCCTGGTAGTAGAGCTTACCACGTTCGTTTGATTAGGTTAAGAAAAAATATTTTTGGCCTTACATGAATAAAAGATATTAATTCACTTGTCTAAAGCATGTAACGTTCGTCAAAAAATCGAAAGTACATCGTCATACAAAAATCTCCAGTTATGAAAATCCAATTCCAAAATCTAGATTGAAAACACCATCACTTAGATATTGTTGGGGACCCTCTACTGTTTTTTCAAAGGATATCGGTCTACATATTAACTATAAAGTGATAGATTTAACCACGTGTGGCCAGAGGCGATTGCACTAAGACGATATTTCTGCGGTTTACGGTTGGTTTGGTATATAAATTTTAAACGAAAGATTTTCACGTTTTGGAGTTCCATTAAGAAATAACAACCATCAGGATCTCAATTTACTTCAAACTTGTTTCAGAAGAACGAAAAAATTTGGCAGTACATACAAATAACAAACTCTCTGGCTAATCATCCCCAAAGCTAAGGAATGATTAGACACGTTTTCATAGAAGCTTAAATCTTCAATAATGGCTAGAATGGGATCCAGAAGTGGTATTGAAGAGTTTTTAACCGAATCCCCGAATTTTTACAGAAGATAATTTCAGAACAAGGCTGAAATGGTTTATGGGGAACAAAAAATTTTTAGATTGAACCTTATTTGTGTCAAACTACAGAGGATAAAAACTTCAACGGATTGTTTTTAAGTAAGTTTTGCGTGAACATTTTTAAAATTTTAAATAAAAATTTGACACATCATCAAAAATTCTAGTGGTATTTTTGTTTGCCAAAAGGATTAAAAGTGTTCATTTTTGTTTTTTTTTTTTTTTTTTTTTTTTTTTTTTTTTTTTTGTAACGGGTAATAAACAAACATTCCTTGCAAACATCCGTATGAAGGTTCCGTATAGGACGTATTGAAAAAGCATATTAAAACTTGAAATTTGAAAATAACAATGAAATTAAAATCTATTCCTATGAATCGTTTAAAACAAAAACCAGCAATGATGATAAAAATACAGATAACCACCACACAAAAACAAAAAAGCAAGTTTTACTTTTAATTTATTTTCACATTAAAATCTTCTCCGTAGAGTCATTGTAAGGGTTATATTTCATCTGCACACTATTCAACCTTTACCGTACTACTTAACTAAATTGAATGTGTTCTTGTTAATGTTTTCTTTTTCATTGTACAACACTATTGTCTCTGTGACAAAAATTTCATTCGTTGAAATATTTAAAAACGTTTTGTAACATACTTTTAGGGCGCGTTTGTTTTTTAAATAAAAATATATTTTATAAAATAAATAGTGCTCTATATTAAATAGTGATTATATATATTAAATACCACACAGGTACAAAGACAGCGCTCACGCGATTTTAATTTTAAAGGCGTTCCGCAGGGCAGTATCCTAGGGTCGCTTTTTGTTATTTTTATAAGGATATTATCCTCCTGTTTTTATCCATTCTGAGTTCCTGTGGCGATGATGCTGAAAATCTTTTCAAACAAAAGTTCGTGTGTTTCTGAAGCCATAGTCTTCAAAATGATCTGGCAATTGTAAGCCAAATTGGGCAGAATAAAACCACCTGGCACATCCATATTACTAAATGTGTTAACATACCTTTTCAAAAATTCCCGTCCATAAAATTTCCTACCATCATATGAGATTAAATGGATCTAAACGGATACGCAGTCTTAAAATACGAGGATTTAGGTAGTATATTTAGTTTGGCAGTCCAAATTTATGGTAAGTCACTGATCATATAAATCACCTTAAACGCAATTGCTAAAATCAGACGCACACAAGAATGCTTGCTTTATACGCCGCGTCAGAATGACAAATATATGATACCATCCATGCTAGTACTGGAATTTTACTGGATCCATACACCACACGTAAACACAATTCTTTACACACTCTGATGGTCTTCGTCACTTTAGATACGCGTGTATATCGCGCAAGACCATTTACGAATTGCCGTTAAAGAGGCTAGAATATACGTGTACCAGAAAAGCACCTTCATAAAATTTGTCTCTGGGCAGATTAAACTTTGAAGAGCCTATTCATTATAATGCTAGATGTCTCCTTATTACCTGAAGGACGTTGGATAAAAAACGCAGAATCTTTGCTTTCGCGTAGCATTTGTGTTGACCATCATCAAGGCATTAGTAGACGCTCCGAATCTTTCAACGAATTAAACTCTCGGTCCTTACAGAGGGAACCTTAGAAAGTAATGATTTGTTTTTTACGAATGGTGAGGGACTAACTATTTGCAATTATGGATTCTCTCATCAGAAACCTTCGCGAGTTGTAATTTGTCTCCGATTCTTGAATTATAGATTTCTCAATTTGGAAAATCTAATTCAAATTTACAATTAAATGAATTTTTAAACGCAAACAATTTCTTTTGTAAATATATGCGCTAATTCGTGTGTAGTCTGTAAGAACATTGTGTGTTCAAAGATTATAATAAATTAAATAACACACACATAAATAAAAAAATGTAAAATTAAAAAGTTAAAATAGAACGAGACGATCGCGTTAACCTAGCCCCGATCATCACGTTTATTGCTCGAATTGCTGTTGCATCACATATGGTACATAGAGGATACTGACACATGATCGTGATAGCACTGCAATGGAACATTGCCTGAATAATAGACATCTCCAGCTGATTCCATACGATCGCAGGACAAAGCAAAAACCGGGTTGGTAGCGCTAAAGGATAACACCCAGAAAGAGTTTAGGGAAGTGTTTATCGATGGAATCGATAGCGGTCACGCTATTGAACTATCGACAGCGCGGATTTAGAGATCACAGGCGGAGAGAGGAAATATGGAAACGTGAACGGTACACAAGACATTACAAGTACAAGGCCCGACGTCTCAGAACGATTTTAATATGACGC
Source organism: Eurosta solidaginis (assembly GCA_029619165.1). Lineage (NCBI taxonomy): Eukaryota > Metazoa > Arthropoda > Insecta > Diptera > Tephritidae > Eurosta > Eurosta solidaginis. Next base: position 29,396 of record JARSSU010005084.1, read on the forward strand.
ATCCCAACGGAACATTCTCGGCCATTCCCTCCCCCAACACCTAGGTTTATTTTGTGTGCCCCCCCCCCCGCGTTTGGGTCGGGTCGGAGCGTTGGGCTGCTAAAAAAAACGATTTCGTCCCAAGGGTAGGTGAGGAATGAACAAATGGGTTGGAGAAGGTAAAACTGTAGTATACATTAGTTGCTCGAAGTCACGTTAATACCAACGCACATTAATAAAAGTTAAGTTTGATTGACTTTGCTAGGAAATAGCGTTCCACCCGGAACACAACTGTTCAAACAAACATATACAAAACGAATTATAAAAAAGCGGAAATTATATTTGCTCAGCTTGATATGTTCTTGTTCTATGATAGTGGTGAAATGAAATAAAAAATCCCTTCACAAACAATCATGGCGATTTGATCTCCCCGCCCTGCTTTGGCCAATACATCGGTAAAACGAGTTTGTAGAAAAGAAAAATTCATCAAACCACTGAGAGAAAGGTAAAAGATGAAAAAGGGATTAATCAATTCGCCCTTTAGGAGAGATATAAACTGTTTTTTGGGATTGGTTTGCAGTAATTTCAGTACATAATTCGATGAAAGATTTTTTGTTAAGCTAACAAAAATAAAACGGAAGCAAAAATTGCAAAAAATTTCGGAAAAATAGTTTTGTGTTTACCAACTGTTAATAACATTAAAACATATGAACAATTTTTCAAATTTTATTCTAAGTGTATCAGAGCTATAACCCTTAGTAACCAAATCAAAAGGCACTCATCCCTCATACCTTTCTCACGCCAAACAGCGTTCTTCGTAGGGTATTGTGGCGACATGATGGCATCACTAGGGTGCTAGTAATAATCACGCAACAGCAAAAACATTAAGCAGCCAACTCTTACGTACCCATGCAAATATATAACACAGCTCGAAGTGAGAGATAATCTCACACACACCACATGTATAATCAGCCAAATTTGTCTCACACATACACCCGCATATGGCTAAATACACAGGAGATACAATGAGTTCTAGAAGGCGAAAACGTCTAGACTTAGTAGAAATATGCGGACGAGCAAATCAGAGAGTCTAAAAAAGCGCACAAAGCTGAGACACATGGCTAATCAGTGTTGATTGCCAACCGCTATATATAATTGAAAGTAGAAATCAAGAGAGGAGCACGACAGCAAAATTGGGAAGAGAAGCTCGGGCCGTTAGATCTCTGCTGAGGTTATCGCGCACTGACATTTATTTTTTTTTTTAATTGTACTACGAAAGTTAATTGTAAAAGTATAATTGTATACTCCCAAAGTAGTCTAATAAAGGCCATTTTGCAATTACACGAATATGTGAGTATTATTCGCACAGGTCAGCGATTCGAACGTTAGTAGAAGTTTCGAGTAAGCTGGAATTTCCCTAAATTCGCACAGTATATTATATTTCTGGGAATGTCATTAAACTCCTTATCGAATAATTCGATTTCTATAAATATGTATCGATATTTAAGTGACGCATGCATGCTGTTTGTAACTTACGTCGCAGGGTAACACTATTTTTTTTGCCTAATCGTAATATCAATATGCTCCTATCGTATTACGCTTTTCGTAAGGGAAACATAGCGTGTGTACATTTTATAATTCAGCCCAAGTAAATCAAAAAAATTAATTTGGTAGCAAAATATCAATCAGCTTGTAAAAGTCCAAACTGAATTCATTCATGTATC
>JARSSU010005085.1:0-17349 GCA_029619165.1 Eurosta solidaginis
TTAGTAGGGTATTGTCACAGTACATTTATTAATTTTAAACTAATTGTTATTATTTCTTTCACACGATTCTAAAGTGCCTACCCTATTATTGTCACTCGAATTTATATTTTTTTATTAACTTAATAATTTATTTCTAAAGTTCGGAATATGCACCTATTAATTTGTATGGAATCAATAAATTTTTTATTAATTATTATTAATATGTTTTTTTAAATTAAATATAAAAGACTGCGTTTTCGACTATGTATTATTTGTATCCTCGTATATTGATATTATGTATACATTATTTGTTAATTTTAATTGCTACATAAATGTTTACTATCTGAAATCTTGACTTTACACGACATTTCAATAACACTATTTCTATGAAGGTCCAAAATTTTTCGCATGATCTTTGGGTATTCCAATTGAAATCACATCTAAATTTTAAACATATGTCATAAGTACCTCTTCTAGTACACTATCTCTCTTGAAATAGGAAGTACTTTTAACATCCCGTCGAAATAGACAAATATCATACTCACATTCCTTTATGTCCTTTGCCGATAATGATAAAGCAAGTGGCTGAGATAGGGTTTTTTTTTTTCTTTTTTCTTCGTTAAACACTTCTGATGGACTCTTCAAGACTTCGTTGATGGACGTATCATAACCTTTTGCGAATCTTTTATTGTAAATCAGCGTTACTTGTTTGTTTTCTGACTGTCTATACTCCTTTCTAATAAATTTTTTGCCACAGAGCACAAGGCAACCTTATGGCAGCGCCCGAGTAGGCAGGACCTCTATGGTTCAGTCTTATGAAATAAGGAGAAAATAAAAAATTAATTTACTAAGATACAGTATTTTTTTTTGTCTTTTTTCATATTCCTTTCTAACTTTTGTATCCGTTTCTCTGTGGGAATGATCGTCTCAACATATCTGTTGATAGTCTTGATGAATATGTTACATGGTCCTCTGATCTATTATCATTTAGCTGCATACAACTTTTTTTGGTACCCTAAGTATTATAAAATCAATAAGACGCTGTCGGAAAAAGGACTGGTAGAAGTCGTATCTGAACTTATAACATAAAATCAATAGAGTAATTAATTAATGAATAATATGTTCATCATTCAATGTCAAGGAAACTACTATAATAAGGACTACTACGTCTATATCCGATTGCAATTTTTCATGTGTACTTTGTTGGGTTCAATTGTTCAGCTGGGACCATTTAAAAAGTGGGTTCCATATATATTTTTGACATTGTTTTGATCAAGAACATAATTTCTTGGCATGCTAATTTTGTTATAAAGTAAAATATTGCCCGCATGATGGCTGGACACAACGAATTTCGTTAAAATGCTAAGCCATGAAAGTCTTAAAATGCCTGAAAAGAACGAGCATCATGAACGAATTTTTTGGCACTTTGAAACAATCATTCATCACATGTTCTAGGAAACAAATGCTATTATTATTTGTTGATTTATTGATTATCATAAAATTATGGCTTCGTGCAATTTCTATTTAACTTTAAACTATTTAATTTGTCACTTGATTTCACTTTTTTGATTACTGTCTGACGTCGTTCGCTTTCACTGAAGAATTATTCTCATTGTCGTCATTACCGCGTGTGTACTTTTGATTTATAAGGAATTATTTACATTTATAACTACTTATTGTCTACACTAATTATTTATAGCACAGTCAAGATATTGTCACACTTTACTTATATCTATACGCTATTTATGATACAATAATATATATTATTGTATTGTCAATATATATATGAATGCTGACAATAATGGTTTATTAAGACGTATTTCAAGCGACAGACAGCTAGAGAATACGTCACGAGAATGTTTAATAAACTTACTTTTAATATCGTTATTAAGAATAATAAGTGCATTTATAGCATATATAATACAGCTATACAGACAATAAAATGTTAATTGTGACTATGCACAATCACCAATCACAATCATTTTATTAATTAGCGTACGATATTTTGTTCAGTGTAGTGTGTTTTTTTCTATTTTTCCTTTAAAAAAACTCACTGAACCACAAATACATATCGCACATCATCATGAGTCCTCCGGATTCCTAATTCCATTACCTATCGAACTGTATACTCGACTTACTATATCTCCACTCTCGTTCCACCTCTTCTGACACAATACAGTTCTACCTTCAGCACCGGTTCTTGTGTCAAACACTCTAATAATATGTGTACGCTCATACTATCTCACACGCTTCTATAATTTCCACACGATCGATACAGAGCTGTCTAAAAAGTGTAGTATACACACTTACACCTCATTTATATACGTAGAAGCGAACGTAAATCTCGTGTCTTTGTGATTCGTTTCTTTGAAGCATTTCTGTACCAGTATTGAGGTCATCATGGCTGGATGAAGATTCGCTACGATCGGCGTGTTTTTCTCGGTATCGTGTGAGGTATTGTCTATAAGAAATCAATCCAGTGATGTCAGATACTTGTGAAATTACCGACAAAAAGTTTATAACGAAATCCTATTCCCACAGCTGAAATAAATAAAAAAATCCTCTGAGTTTCCCACAGGGTTTTAAAGTGTTTATTTCTTTATCCTTGGACGTTGTAGGCAGCGCACTGCCTCAAGTGTGCCATATGAAACCAGGCTAGTCTGTTTTTTTTTTTTCGTTGCCGAGATTTTGTTTGTTATGGAATTTTCCAACAGCCACTATACTCTCATTCCTCCAGACTACTTCTTTGCAACGCTTTTTCCTTTGCAGATGACATAGGAATGTGGTGAATATTCCAATTTATGTCTTCTGAAGAAAGTCGCAAAATTTGTAAGGTACAAATAAATTTAACAACTGAAAACGAAAAGACTGGCAAAGTCAACCGAAATCGGGTCAATTCAACCGAATTTCTGTCAATTTTTATCCATCGCACAAGATGTTGAATCACTGCGCACAAATCGTTGATTCGTATTGACCGTTTATTAGTCAAATGAACAAAAAAAGTTTATTGCGACAGCTTTGTTGCCATATTAATATATCAATAAATGTAAGCGCGATAACCTCCGAAGAGATTTTAGGCCAACTTCTCTTCCAATTTGCGTCGTGCTCCTTTTAATTTTTCTCAAATTGGCGGGACGGGACCTACTTGTTTTATGCCGACTCCGAACGGCATCTGCAAGGCATATGAGTTTTCACTGAGAGCATTTTCATGGCAGAAATACACTCGGAGTGCTTGCCGAACACTGCCGAGGGGCGACCCCGCTTAGAAAATTTTCTTCTAATTGAAAAAGCTTGTTTCTAAAATTTTGATGTTGCTTTGCCGGGGTGTGAACCATGGTGTCCTTCGGTGTGGGTAGGCGGGAGACGCTTTAATCATCACACCACGCGGCCGCCATATAAATCGTAATTGTGAATACATAAATACGCATGCTTGCTACATATAGCATACATATGAATATAGAAATGAAATACGTAGTCACAAAACTGATTCTCATTCTTTCAGTTGCAGCTCAGCTCATTCTCAATTTCTTCTCTCTCGCATGTAGTTGCCACACTTGATTGTTTCGAACACAAACTTGTAGTATAAATGTTTTGACGTATACATTTTAAAAATGCGAACTTGTAAGTTATCAGAAGTAAAGAATCAAGATCGCCAGGTCAGGTAATTCATCACCACTTGGAGTGACTTTGACATGTAATTCAAGGGGCGCTAAGTTATATTTTCTGTAGCACTTAAGTTGAAACGATTCCAAAACATACTCAACTTTATGTATGTCAGTAAACGATCAAGCATAATAAAGGAGTGTTTTTATTAGCTATTAGAGTTTCGTTGCAGGCGTGAGTGAAATATTCATAAAACTTGAAGCAAATGTTACTAACTATTGGAAAATCAGCTGTCGTTCAAACCCACCTGGCGAGACTTTTGTGCACAGACAAGAGAGGCAGGCAATTGCAGCATTTCGCTGGACGAGAGTTGCCAATTGTACCCGATAGCTGAGAGTGTCGGCTCGTATCTCTCATATTTTTTGCTAGCAGTAGATCAAAAAGTGGTTTTTCGTTTCGTATTGATACCTGAAAAACTATTTGTTTTTGTGTTTCCGTGTGGTGCCATAAAAAGTAAATGTTTTAGTCCACTAAAAGTTGACCCAATTCCGATCGTAAAAAAGCTTTCGCTGGTACTCGTAAAGTTGTTTGAGTTGAACAATTTTTGCGTAGTAAATACCTCCTCGTGAAGCATCAAGGCTCTATCATGATAGGTACCAACGTACCTGACCGTATCGATCAATTCTCATTCGCCTCCTGCACTTGGATTCTCTAACAAGAAGCTTCTTGACAGCATTACAAAATACCTTGCCAACCAGCTGTCGAGGAATGACTCAAGTGTCGATGACCTTTGTTCTCTCCTAATATAAGATTTTATATACTATTTTTTCATGAATCTTCTAAAATATCTTAGCTCACTAGTGATGCTAACCCCCAAAACATGCCTCTGTAATACGAAAACGATACCGATATTTTAAGGCTGCAAATTGTTGTAGTCTCATTGCTGAGCTTGAAATGTCCATTGTTTTGTTTTATCGGCGGCCTATTGATAAATGATTCAAAGTTCGATCGATGCTACTTACTGATTCCAAAAACAAATACAATTTTTCAATTTAGAAATTAAAAATCACCATCATTATCATAGGAAAATATTATTGTTCTGGGCCTTGAGCTCGAATCGAACTTGGATCACATGTGAGGATTTAGTCAATCTCATATTTGAACCCACCTTTGACACCAGATTTGAGACTGTTCTTGTACGTTTTATGTTGTCCATAGCACTATGTTTCCATTTATAGGATTTAATATATAAATGAAGTCCTCAAAAAGGTTCAAACTATAAGCAAGTTTACTTTTGTAACCTAAATCTCGTAGCGTGTACTGGATTTAGTTAATGAAATTTTTCAAGTAATACATCTGTACATTTTACAGTGTTTTTGCAAATTAAACTATTTTTGACTGTCTCTATATTTTTTAGTCCCTAAGCTCAGAAGCTCACGGAACTTTGAAGTGGTTCCATTGTAGGCAGACGCACTGAAAACAGCAGGAATCCCTATAAATGACCCTGACTCCAGAGGATCTGGTCTCACGGATGGATAGAAGTTCGATGACGGAAGAACGGAGCCTGGCCTCTATGTGCCGACTTCAAGAAATCGATACCGAATGGGATGCTACCCAGAACATATTCCCGCAGAATCCATGCAATAGACGTCGTGCGGTAGAGATGTCTGCGACGATGCTCAAGCCTCGAAGAGCATCTACAGTATGTCGGACAGCCGCCTGCGCGCCTTGCATCCTACACAGTTACACTAAGCTGGTGGATGAATGCGCTGAATCCTCATGCCCTGGGAGCCAAAAACACGGTGGTATGATGGGTTCCCGACATTAGTGACATGAGGTAATGAACATGCAGATTATCTAGCAAAGCGGGTGTTTACGTCACGCATTCTATGGTCCACCAGAGCCCTTTGTGTGACTCACAAAAGCACACACCAGTAGAAACTATAAGTTACAGGAAACTAAACGAATTCAGTGACGTCACTGAGTGATTGCCCAGGGCAAAGGCAGCGCCAAACTGTTTATACTTCCGCCAACGAAAGATATCAGCACACTCGTTTAACCTAAGCAGGGGAGGACTAAGAACTCTTACTGAGTACTACACGATACACTTCGGTCTACGATATCACCTAGTAAACTAAATCTATCTGATACCCAAATTTGTGCGTTTCTGTGAGCTGATGATGAACGCGTTCACATTCTCTGCGAATGCGTCGCTCTAGCTAGGCAAGACTCCATCTAGTGGTGGGACTCTTATCGATATGTGATAGGGAGTAAAAGCCTGAAGGGTACTTAGATACATCAAGAGCCTCCAATGCAAATTTGGCTGAAAGGTCTGCACAGACAGATCTGCACAAGGTCGCAATGCTTCCACACCTATTAATAATATAATAATAATTCCAAAGGGGTCTCATGATGATTTTAGAGGATGGTTTCATCTGAATATTTTTTTATATCAAAAGATTGCCTGACACAATCAGCTCAGTAGAAAGAATTTTGGAGTATTGAAAAATACAAATCCTATCCCCATCAAAACACATTGATATGCTTCAGCAAAATGCATATATTTAAAAGTAGTTTACAGCAAGACTTAGCTAGACATTGAAATGTTATCGCGAATATAAGTTTAAAGCAGCAGACGTGATTTTCCGGAAACCGGAAAAAAGCCCTTGTTTTGGAAAAAATACAGTTACTTTTAGGATTCTGAAACTATAAAGACTTTGATACATGACGAGATGGCTATTGAAATCCTGAAATTAGCAATGTTAATTAATTAAACTCAGCCTTTACAACTTAATAGCTTATAAATAATTTCAGTCACTTGTACTTTGTACTTAGCGCCATTTCCGACTGGGTTATGTGCACTATACGCGCACATACATACACAAGCACTTTTGAACTTAAACCACACGTTACATTGATTACTAATTAAGCTTGGTGCTAATATAAATTGCAATTGTGCATTAATAGCAACTCATCAATAGACAATTTAATTGACCACTCTGCTTGCGGGTGTTTGGGTGGGTGGCTATATGACATTAAAATAAGTGTATATGGGGTATTCCATCCCATTTCGACCATTTTGAACCCGACCCCTTTAGAATTGGCTGAAAGTTTTTCTTCTTTTTCTAGCTTACGAAAGACGTTTTCAGAATTTTTTCAAATTTTTTCATCCAACTCAAAAAAAGTTATGAATTTTTAAAAAACACCGTTTTTGTTTTCAAAATGCTATAACTTTTTCAAAAATTGACCGTTTGGGATCTTTCTTTTTTTAATTTGTTTTTAAATGTACTTTTCGGATTCAAAAAATTTTTAAAGTTTTTCTATTTTCAGTTTTTCGAGTTTTTCTAATTTCGCCCTTTTTTTGAAAAAGATATAGAATTTTGAAAAACCTGTTTTTGTTTTCAAAATGCTGTCAAATATTTAAAACTTATTTTGAGTTGGAAACGGTGTTTTTTTCAAAATGCTATAACTTTTTCAAATTGGACCGGTTGGGATCATAATATGTTTTTAAATGTCCTTTGTCGGACAAAAAATACATTTACAGTCATTAATAACAAACAATTCTTTTTGGCTTACGAAGACGTTTTTCAGAAGTTTTTCAAATTTTTTCATCCACTCAAAAAAGTTCTGAATTTTGACACCGTTTTTGTTTTCACAATGCTATAACTTTTTCAAAAATTGACCGTTTGGGATCTAATTTGTTTTGTAAATGTACTTTTCGGAAAAGTCAAAAAAATTTTTAAGTTTTTTCTTTTGTAATTTTTCAGTTTTTCCAGATTTTTCGAATTTCGTTTCGCCCTTTTTTGAAAAAGATATAGCATTTTGACACCGTTTTTTTTCAAATATTTAAAACTTATTTTGAGTTGGAAAACGTGTTTTTTCAAAGTGCTATACTTTTAACTCAAATGTACCGTTTGGGATTATAATATGTTTTTTAAATGTAGCTTTTCGAAAAATCTACAAAAACAATTTAAGTGTCAACTAAATTATCTCGGCCCACTCCGGATTAGTGGGGATGATTGCAGAATTGATGAAGTTTTTTATGAGAAAAACAAAAAATGGGCGAATTCGAAAATCTCGAAAAACTGAAAAATTGAAAAGTTATAGCATTTTGAAAACAAAACGGTGTTTTTTTAAAAATTCATAACTGGAGTTGGATGAAAAAATTTGAAAAACTTCTGCAAAACGTCTTTCGTAAGCTAGAAAAAGAAGAAAAACTTTCAGCCATTCTAAAGGGGTCGGGTTCAAAATTGGTCGAAATGGGATGGAATACCCCATATGTATGTATATAGAGCGGCATCCCAAACACTTAATAAGTAAATTGTTGTGAATGTTGAAAATCTAACCTCATACGATTTTTCGCATTACATTATTCACATTGTGGAAAAAACGTCAGCTTGTGAATTTAATTCGACTTTTTTCGTGTAATTCTACAGCAAAACCTGATTGATTTCCCATCATTAAGAAGCACCAAATATGCACCAATTTTATTGCCAACACAAATGACACCTAACTAAGATGATCTCTCTAAATAGTCTGTGAAAGGCAATTAACAATGATTTTTGTGTCTTGCGTATATATGTACGTATAACCCTTCATCCCACCCTCCTTTGCTTCATATATAAATGACATGTCCATGACCACTTGAGATTTGCCACTTTGGCGGCCGCTGAAAGATGTTGACACCACCCGGCGCGCGTATCCGGTCCACAACAGGGATGCTGTTGGTTTACATTTACGGATTTACATATGTGCGTATGAGCACATTCTACATACCGTTATACATATATATATAGTTTGTACTAATGAATGACATACCAGTGCATCATGTAAGTTTAAGTCTCATTTGAACCGGTTACTATATTTTCGTGAGATTTTTATAAGATTTTAAGCTATGAAACATTGCAGAGTATTTGGGTGGAAAATTTAAGTAGTTTTTGTAAGAATCGTGAGAAAATGCAAACTAATTCAGTTTGTTACAACACCAATATTAACCTGTTTTTCTCACATCTTATACACACAAGGCGATTATTGATGTGTAAAAATCTTTGCTCACGATATGGGAGAATCTAGAATATAAGCGTAAGTTACGAGTAAGTGTAGCCTAATTCTTTGAAGTGGTATACCATACATGCAGTATGGGTTAATACAGAATGTCAGTGTAGGGTAAACGTAGATGTAATGTATGGGAGCGGTGTGGGAAAATAGAGGGAACTAGGCGAAACCAAATCAGAAACCGGAACCGAAAATCGTGTTATCGGTTCGTTATGGAAGTGTTAACAGTTTTTTGTCGATAACAACTGTTATCGACGTGTTACAGGTTTGTTATCCACTTATTATCGCTTTGTGCTCTGCAAGCTATTAGTAAAACCAGTTATCGATTTGTTTTCGTTTTACCCGGTGTGTTATCGATTTGTTAGCGACAAGTTATCGGTTTGTATCCGGCATATTATCTATTTGTTATCGGTTATCGGTACATAGACGTAGTTGGAATTTCTCAAACTTTACTGATATGGTCGGAAAGTTCAGTGACTCTGACACGAACCATGTGGTAGAATGAATACGTTTAGCTGATATCGTTTAGTATCTGTTTCCTATCCAGAGCATAGATGCCAGTTTAATTACCGATATTTGGATTACTGGGGGAGTACTTGTTTTGTAAACAACAATGAAGTGAAAAAATTGCAAACAAACATTTTTTAATGCGAGAAATTTTTATTTCAATTCAGAAATTATTGTTTCCCCACCTGATATTTCCTCATAAGGTCAACCCACCTACCAAGTTTCATCGCTTTATTCGTCTTTGGTTATGAATTATCGCACTTTTCGGTTTTTTCAAAATTTTCATATCGAAAAAGTGGGCGTGGTTATAGTCCGTTTTCATTCATTTTAAATGGCGATCTGAGATGAGTGCTCAGGAACTTACATAACCAATTTCATTAAGATAACCTCAAATTTACTCAAGTTATCGTGTTTACGGACAGACGGACGGACGGACGGACATGGCTAAATGAATTTCTTTTTCGCTCAGATAATTTTGATATATAGAAGTCTATATCTATATCTGATTAGTTTATGCCGTTACGGGTACCGTTATGCGAACAAAATTAATATACTCTGTGGGATCTGCTCAGCTGAGTATAAAAATCGTAAAACGGGCCGAGGGACAAACACTCCGAGGGTGTTTCGAAGCTTCTAAGGGAAATTTGCAGAAACCTTTCGAAGTCGGCATAAAACATGTAGTTTCCCGTTCCTGCACCTAAAGCTAAGAAGGAGTACGATACAAATTGGAAGCTCGGCTTACATTTAGTCGAAGTTATAACGCGCCTTGTAACTATTTGTTTTAGTTCACTTCACCAGCAAGGGAAAAAGTATTTTATCCGTTAAACTATGAAAAAAGCTTTAATCGTTCCTAAAAACAACAAAGATCTTTTTAATGAATTTTGCACTGGAAAAAACACTTTATATCTCCCGTGGGCTAGCATCTGGAAATTTGAAGAAAATTGGCAGAGTACTAACTAACGTTCGTATCGCTAAATTGTTGAATAAATAACTCTAATATTGAATAATGGCCTTTATTAAAGTACTTCACAATAACACTGATACTTCACAACCAATAGCTTGCTTAAATCAAACTGATTACTGATTACTCAGCTTTAACTCCTTTTATACTCTGTGATGTCTCGTTCGCATACTTCTAGGCGTTTCTATCTTCTAGAATTTACTACTTGTTTACCAGCTATAAACTCATCAGCTATAACTACAGATGCACGATTATAGCTTCTCGCATAGCCATATGCGCGTGTATATGTGAGTGATACTTCCACCGATGATTGCCTACTTTTGGGAGTATCTCAGATATATGCATGTGTTTGTGCGTTTCTCTCCGCTGCTTGTATGGACATATGTGTAGACATAATGATTATTTGTTTACGTACATCCAAGTGTGGCAGCTTGCTTTATTGTTGTTGTGGCTTTATTTACTTAGTATCAGATTAGTGATGTGAGTATCACTTAGTGTCACTAATATTCGTCACAATATGTTGAAGAAGAAAAGATGATACGACATCACAAAGTTTCCGCATTTCCATTTCACATCTGCATAATCCTGCTCGAGCTATAAGGCCTGCGTGCCGCTCTTTCCAGCGCTCATCTCTAGTATGACCAGTATTTTAAATACACTTTAAAATGTAAGTGACCGCAACTAATTCTATAAGAGTTTTTTTACAAAGCATCTTTGGTATGCAAGTACATTATGAATAAAATTATATAATGATTACATATTTTTTTCCACACCACGAAATGTTATACAATGTCGTATTAGGAACCTACATAAAATGCGCCTTATGTTGCACACATGCCAACAATTTCTTTTGATACGTAGGTACACACATACATACATACGTAGTGGGATAGTTGACTTTCTTATTCCGTAGGTGGTCTGGTAAAAAAAGAAAGCATGACAAATTTGCGTAACACAAATCTTTGATAGACTGTTTGTATACTTAGGGAGTAGTCAGTGGTGGCGACAGGGGGGTTGGGGGTTAACGTAGGTTGGGCCTCCTCTGAGTAAGGATGACGTGATATCCTGTCATGCTCCCAATTGGCTTCAGGTACTGCTAAGTGCGGATTGACGGGCGTGATTTGCTACTCGGCTTATACTGTTAGATAGTTACAAATTATGATGATGATGTTAACGCCAAGAATACCAAAAAAATATTGTAAAATATATTGGAGCATTGAGTTTGTTGCTTCTATTTTGCACAATACTGTAAGAAGCGTAATTTTAATTGCGCATTGTTTCTTAAATATACATACTTATATATTACTCATCTTCAGAAAGTCATTCGATTTATGCAGCCATAAACGATCACACAAACTTTTACGCGACTCAAATATGATTTGCGCACAAAAATAAAAACATTTCGCAAAATTTCCGCGCATCGCAAACATAATTGAGATACCAATTGCAGTCGTCTACAAGAATTTATTTTCGTATTGTATGTATTTGTGTGGATGTGTTTACACATTTGAATAGTTTATGCATTCTGCAAATGCATTCAAAACAATAACAATAACAACTTAGTGTATTAATAACAAATGACTTATCAATCAAACTATTTTTAAGCAAATTAATGTAGGCACTTCCTGTCTTTACCCCAAAAATGTACAACGACTGCCACTCGAATATGCAAATGTGCCGCTTACCAACACATAAAATATTTACATACATACATACATATGCAGTAGAGGTTTACCGCCGATCACTTTATCGGCGGCGGCGGCGTAGGCTCTATTATATAACCGGCGGCGGCGGCGTGAAGAGCTCGATTTTTCTATTCAAAAAACTATATATTTATGAAGGTTTTGTTTGTATGTATTTAAGGAAATCATGTTTTGGCTCCTTGCGGAGGGATTGTCCTCGTTCATTTACTCCAGAGAGGCTCGTACCTACCCCGGTCTTTGGAATTGGTACTCCTGCGTCTGCTGAAAAGAAATAGAGATACATAAAATGGTCACACGTTGTCTGTATATCTCGTGCAATGCGTAGTTTCACCTTGGGGTTAACTCCTAATAATCGTTCGCTGACACAATTTCTTTAAATCATATGTGGCTCCTTGGCCACACGCACAGAGCGACTTACGGTTGATATTAATGGTCTATTATACCATGACTCTCGTGGCCCAGGCCGCTTCCAGTTTTTCGGCTAATTTTAAGAGCTACATTCCCGATGTGCAAACGTAGAATCCTGATCACATCGACGTCACTTTCCTAGAAGCTCTGGGTGTAGCTCCGAAGACTTTCTAACGGATGTTTTTGTTGCGCTAATGCTGCCGAGCTACACAAAGAACATCTTGAAACATTAGAGAGTGAATATTCGGTCAAGGATGCCGCCCTCGAAATCATAAGCAGTCTAAGTGGATACATTGCGTAACTCATGGGTGAAAATCGTATAATCCTCGGCCCATCGACATAATTAAAATTTTACATGGACCCTGGATAAAGTTTTTAAATGTAGACCAAAGTTGTAGACGTTTGTGTTCACATCATTGATTTCAATAGGCTTCGTTAAATCAAAACGATATTTTAGAATGAAAGTCGACCGATTTTAAGTTGAATGATGTTTACTTGCTGTTTTCCGGTCTAATGATATAAGAGTCCTTATGATGACCGCGTAGCTTCAGTTTTAGACTAGTTTGACTGTCCACTACGTTAGGGTAGTAGCACACACGGTCATTGGTTCGACTGTCTTGGAAAGCTTTTGAGTGTTCTTGCGAAGGACAAAGTCTCACGTATTCATATTTTTAAAGGAGCCGTAACGTGTAAGTGATATTTAACTTCGTTGATAGGCTATATAAATGTGATTCACTCCAAGGGACTAGTTTTCGATAGGGCCGCCAACTTTATGTCAAACCGGGAGACTTGGGTGTTGAAGGATGAAGTGTGAAAATTAAAATTAACAATTCAGACGCTATTGTATAGTTTCGCAAATAAACACAGATTTTTAAATGTAAGCCCAATGATTTTTCAAAACCTTCTCATACGTACATATATCCTCAACTTAAGTATTAGGTAAGATCATTTCAAAGGAGTGTTATGCCCCTAGAACCTACTAAAGATTTTGCATCACTGATTTGGCTTATTCTTTCAGCCAATCGCAATTAAAATTTAAAAAATTCGGTACCTTTTTTGCTTTTTTTTAACAACTTGAGAACATTTGAAAATGATTTAAAACGCTTGGGTAATTTTATTTGAATTCATTGTTCATATTTTTTGGAAAAAATTGCAAAGTAACATATAAATTATTATATACTTTCTTTTAGTGTTTTGTTTAATGACTTGGTGAAATGGGTGATGCAAAGTCCGTATTAAGCTGACATTGAAAACGTCTGTGTTTTTTAAATACTTTTGACGGTTAGAAAGAGTTAATTCGCATTAGTTTCTTATACTGGCAGTGATGCGCATCCGTTGATACCACTTTTGACATATCCGACCAATTTTCGACATGAACAATAAAAGCCTAAACAGTCTTTTTAAACGATAGAAAATATTAGTAACGCGCCGGTCGCCGCTGCCGCCGCGCCGATATTTTTGACATTCGGCGGCGGCGTGCGAAGAGACGACCCTAATCGGCGGCGGCGGGTTTTATCGGCGGCGTATATCTCTATATGCAGTTACATGGTTACTTTCATATCTGTCCGATATTGTGTATTCCTTCCACTTCCAATATCTATAAACGAAATTACGTGTCTGCCACATTGTCTGTCTGTTATGTTGTATGCACATAGGCTGTGTGCGTTCGCGGTTCTAATTATATGTATGCGAATTTGTGTGGTTGCTTGCACGTATGACTGTGCTCGATGTGCTGAACGGCGCTCAAATTCACTTCATGTTGCTCCGCCATATTTGCCACCATTTTTATATTTTTTCGTAATTGTGTTTCATTTTTTATTATTTGCAATAGTTTCGTTTGCACTTCCTTGACGTCTTTTCCGCTTCAGCACACTGGTATAAATTTTCTGTAGTACATACATACATATGTATGCTTGTATGCAGAAAAAGTGCTGCTGAAGAATGCCAGTGCGGAGTTATTTTTGGTTGCCGCCTCTTAATTTACCGCCAATGCCGGCATAACTTTTTTTTCATATGGGGTGTGCATTTTATTGGTGTGGCGATAAGATAAAGGCGCATGTATGTTACAGAGTATTAAGGCCCGGTTTTTCAGTACAAATTCAAAGCAGTTAAACTATGCTTAAACTTATTCTGCAGTTTTGTAGTCTACCTTAACTGAAGTTTAAGCTTAACTTAAGCGGCCTGTCTGGCAGGTGTTAACTCTAGTTAACCTATCTGCTATTTGCGTTCGTTCGAAATGGGTTCGAATAACCCAACAAGCATTTGGACTTGAGTACCATTAGAACTCATGTGTAACTAGGCATACGTCTAAAATCTCAAGCGTTGTTTCGATACAGTGGCTCAACTTGGGAATCATAGCGTACTCAGCAAAATGGGGATTTTTTTATAAAGCAAAAAATTCTATTATGTACTTAAGTTGAAAGAATTTAATTCCTAACTTGTGGTTCTCTAACTGGACTCAAATGTAAGATTCCATCTACAGTATTTTCACGAAAATAAAATAAATATATATAATAGAAGACCCGGCATACGTTGTCCTGCCCTAAATTTGGCTAACTGCATACATTTTATAAGCTTTTTTCCGTCTGATCTGCGCTCTTCCTTTTTCTACCTTTTTTCACTCCTCCCTCCGTCTTTTTCGCTTCATCTATCCCATCTTCGTCTCATTCTATCTCTTTCTCAATCCCCTTCTCTCTTTTCTCTTCTCTCAATTTCTTCTCATTCTTCTGCATCCCTTATTGCCTGTCCCAGAGGGTGGTATGTATTTTATTCCAGTCCCAGCCCTAGTCCCACTCCGAGTCTCAGTCCCAGTCCCACTCCAAGTCTCAGTCCCAGTCCTAGTCCTAATCCCAGTCCCAGTCCGTCTCTGGATAATATATTACTCTGTACTAAAGCACTCATCAACATCTTTCATTGGATATCCATATGGTATAAACACTGTCTAGGCATTCACTGGCCCAAGTTTTGGCCTATATTTGAGACCCTAGTCACCCAGGGGTATGAAAATTACCCTCTACACAACTAAAGGCTCTCCTGAATTAAAAAAAATGTCATAGTACCTCTAAATCGCGGGCCCCCTCAGAAATAATCAGGATCGAAACAAAATTTGATTGAGCCATGTCCGTCCGTCCGTCCGTCCGCCCGTTAACACGATAACTTGAGTAAATTTTGAGGTATATTGATGAAATTTGGTATGTAGGTTCCTGAGCACACATCTCAGATCGCAATTAAAAATGAACGATATCGGACTATAACCACGCCCACTTTTTCGATATCGAAAATTTCGAAAAACCGAAAAAGTGCGATAATTCAATACAAAAGACAGATAAAGCGACGAAACTTGGTAGATGAGTTGAACTTATGACGCAGAATAGAAAATTAGTAAAATTTTGGACAATGGGCGTGGCACCGCCCACTTTTAAAAGAAGGTAATTTAAAATTTTGCAAGCTTTAATTTGGCAGTTGTTGAAGATATCATGATGAAATTTGGCAGGAACGTTACTCCTATTACTATATGTACGCTTAATGAAACTTAGCAAAATCGGAGTAGGACCACGCCCACTTTTAAAAAAAATTTTTACAAGTACATTATGTCAACATTTAACTCCAGTAATGATATAGTGCAACAAAATACAAAAATAAAAGAAAATTTCAAATAGGCGTGGCTCCGCCCTTTTCATTTAATTTGTCTAGGATACTTTTAACGCCATAAGTCGAACAAAGATTAACCAATCCTTTTGAAATTTGATAGTGGCGTAGATTTTATGACGTTAACTCTTTTCTGTGAAAACGGGCGAAATCGGTTGATACCACGCCCAGTTTTTATACACAGTCGTCCGTCTGTCCTTCCGCATGGCCGTTAACACGATAACTTGAGCAAAAATCGACATATCTTTACTAAACTTAGTCCACGTACTTATCTGAACTCACTTTATCTTGGTATGAAAAATGAACGAAATCCGACTATGACCACGCCCACTTTTTCGATATCGAAAATTACGAAAAATGAAAAAAATGCCATAATTCTATACCAAATACGAAAAAAGGGATGAAACATGGTAAGGTAATTGGATTGTTTTATTGACGCGAAATATAACTTTAGAAAAAACTTTATAAAATGGTTGTGACACCTACCATATTAAGTACAAGAAAATGAAAAACTTGTGCAGGGCGAAATAAAAAACCCTTAAAATCTTGGCAGGTATTACACATATAAATAAATTAGCGGTATCCAACGGATGATGTTCTGGGTCACCCTGGTCCACATTTTGGTCGATATCTGGAAAACGCCTTCACATATACAACTACCACCACTCCCTTTTAAAACTCTCATTAATACCTTTAATTTGATACCCATATCGTACAAACGCATTCTAGAGTCACCCCTGGTCCACCTTTATGGCTATATCCCTAAATGGCGTCCACCTATAGAACTATGGGCCCACTCCCTCATAAAATACTCTTTAATGCCTTTCATTTGATACTCATGTCATACAAACACATTCCAGGGTTTCCCTCGGTTCATTTTCCTACATGGTTATTTTCCCTTATGTTGTCACCATAGCTCTCAACTGAGTATGTAATGTTCGGTTACACCCGAACTTAACCTTCCTTACTTGTTTCAACTTCACCTGAACTCGATATCCAATATATTGTAACGAATTTTGGGAAATTCCGCTTATTTGAAACCTTCTGCTAACGTTCGAATCGCTAAACTGTTGAATAAATCACTCCAATATTCTGTATTGAAAATTGGTCTTTATTAGATTACTTTGGGAGTAGTAGAATTATACTTCACAATTATGCTTCACTTCGCAATGATAGCGTGTCTAAATCAAACTGAGTAGTCATCCCTCAGCTTGCGCTGCTTTTGTACTCTCTGTTGCCTCGTCTGCATATTTATAGTAAGGTCTAGACGTTTCGCCTTCTAGAATAGTTGTATCCCGTACTTGGTAATTTCTATATATATGTATATTTGTTTATCTTATAGCCATATGCGGGTGTATGTGTGAGTAAGGCTGATGATTAAATGTGTTTATTAGTATCTCTTCGTTACCTCGTATGTATGTGTGTAAATAATGTTTGATTTGTTTATGTACACAAGAGTGGCAGTAGTATAGCAAACTATTCTTT
>JARSSU010005086.1:0-22630 GCA_029619165.1 Eurosta solidaginis
TTCTGGATAATTTCGGGATCATTTGGGATCCTATCAGGTTATCAGCTCATTTAGTTCTTTTTTTTACTCAATTACAAAAATAAAATGCATTAGACAGAAAACAAAATTTTAAACAGATAATAAGCAGGCTAACGCGAATAGCCCATATATTTAAAATTTTCCTTTCGGACGGGGCCGCGGGTAAAGGCTAGTATTATCATAAACCACAGGTAAACTGTGTAAGATTCACCACACACGAAGAAAAAAGCATGTGCAATATTTGCAGACATGCGTAAATAGCAAAATCGTTTTGGTTTAGCGCAGTTCTCTGCGCAACCAGTGCAAATACCAGGCAAATCCTTGTGCAAATTGGTAATTGGCACAAGGATAATTGAGCCGTGTAATTGGCGTATAAGGTCGTAACCGTATCGTAGCCAACCAATTGGGTTTTGGTTTCCGTCGTAACGATAAACAGCTGATTACGTTAGGGATACGGATACAGCAATACCACATACGGCACCAATGACTCCGGCTTTATGGAAATCAATGTAATCGATTAATGGTGACATACCATAACGCTAACGCCATAATTATATCATAGCCAAACAATTGGTTTTGGGTTTCTCGCCATATCCAAAACCTAAAAATATTTGAGTTGGTGAATTTAATAACTTTTTGTAGATTTTATTAATTGTTTTGGTTACGACTAAGAGACTATTTTTTTGTGGAATATATTTGTAATTTTTTGCGCTTTCTTCATTTTTATGAAATTTTCACGATTTTTAGGTTAAGGCACCATTAATCGATCACATTGGAGATGGTTATGGATGGGTATGGCTACGACCACTAATCACACACAGGGTGGTTACGACTATGGCGTTAGGGTTAAGTAAGTTTAATTGGCCCGTTTAAGCGTCTCGTTTTCCAAAAGCATATATGACACTACTTTATTTTTGCTTGGATTCCAAACTAAAAAACTGAGGAAACTTTATCGGAACTTCAAAACACAAAAACAATTTCTATCATGAAAAAGAGAGACCACTATTCCCCCATAATTAGTGAGTTTGGCATGTTTTTGTTTATGTTTTACATTCTATTTTTACATTAACATTTTTAACAATAAAAACAATGCAAATAACACGCGAAAATTATTTCGGTCTCTAATGCTTCACTTTTTTCACAAGAAAGTTGATTTTAATTGTGTTTTTATGCACCAAATTTTAAAACTAAAAACAAAATTTTCATATGGCAGAAAAAATAAAGAAAAAACGGCCGAATGTCAAAAAAACCTATCGAAAAACAAACTGGATCGTTTGTTTTTAATGAACTAGGTTGTATTTTTCTTGTATTTCGTTAGTTTTTTGGAATATAGTTTACACACTTACACCAGTACTGAAGCCGTATTAGGATGGAGTGCGACAAAAAATTTAAAATAAAATAAAAGAAAAAATACACGAAAATATAGTGTCATATAGGCAAAACAGAATGAGACTGCAAATTACTAGATTTCCTTATCCTCGTATTCCAATGAAACGTGAACCAGATACGGATAGAGATTTAACATGCAAATGCAACAACAATGTGACCATATGGTTCTATGTTAAATCTCTATCCGTATCTGGTCATGTTTCGTTGGAACACGAGGTATATACATTTTTCCCATTGATAGACGGTGATTTTAGAGATGCAGATTTTTTCCATTGACGAAGAACAACCTCAATTATATAGTTGGCTCATCTCGTAGTCTTTGAAAAACTACTGGACAAATTTATTAAATACCATTTATGGAAATGCAGACCTAAAGCTTAAGCACATTCTTATTACTGATTTGCCAAAATTTTAGTTCAGGCTCGCTGAAAGTTCTTTCATTTCTGTAATTTTTAACGTTGTCATAGCTTTATTACCGTAAACCTAGCAGTTTTCTTGTCCGTTCGAAAAGGCAATTATATGGAAATCTATATATATATATTTCGATTAGGTTATTCCGTTATGGATTACCGTTAAGTGAAAAAAATACTTCTGAGCTCTGCTCAGCTGAAGCTACAAACATTTTCCAAAGATTTTAATGTTGCTTTTCTTGTCCTACGTTGAAACCTTTGATGTCACAGGCAAGCACGCTCCCACCACATCACGTCGGCCTGCTCACCAATCAACTTACATTTTAAATTTAGCCAACGATCTCTTAAGCCAAGGTTTATTCAAATTCACCTGTTCCAGCTCTGGGCCCGATTCACTATCTGTGAGTTCTAAAGTGTACACAAGAAATTGTGTAAACTTTGAAATTCTGATTCTGTAAAGTAAAACTGTGAACAAGAAAAATCACTGATAAAAACTTCGTGAGTTTTATTGGCAACCAGTGTACATTATTGTACTGCGATATTTAAAACTCAAACGCACTGTTGCAGAATAACCTTTTTCATTTCATGGCGTCTGATAAACATTTTCTCACTGACATATCGCACACTAACTAGAAAAGAGTCACAACTTGAAAAATGTAAAAAAATGTAAAAAAGGCACTAATTGTACAAAAAAAAACACTATTTATTTTCCACAGTGCTGGTAATTCACAGTATAGTCAAAAAACTCGCACCAGAAGCGTTTATTTTCCATTGTATTTATAATTTTTATATTTTAGTTGCAAGACTAGCTCAACTAATTGCAGCACTGCGCAATATTCATTTTTCAACTAGCTCACCAAATGCAAACATGTGTTCTAATTGTATAAAAAATTATTATGTATTATTGAATTTGTGTGAATTCCTGTTACAAGCTAGAGATGGTCCTTACGCCTTCGATATTAACATTTTTAAGCAATAATTACTGATGTTATATTATCAGAAACCACAGGTAATTGTGTAGATTCACCACACACGAAGAAAAAAGCATGTGCAATATTTGCAGACATGCGTAAATATCAAAATCGTTTTGATTTTAGCGCAGTTCTCTGCGCAACCAGTGCACATACCAGGCAAATCCTTGTGCAAATTGGTAATTGGCACAAGGATACTTGAGCCGTGTAATTGGTGTATAAGGTCGTAACCGTATCGTAGCCAACCAATTGGGTTATGGTTTACCGTCGTAACGATAAACAGCTGATTACGTTAGGGATACGGATACAGCGATACCACATACGGCACCAATGACTCCGGCTTTATGGAAATCAATGTAATCGATTAATGGTGACATACCATAACGCTAACGCCATAATTATATCATAGCCAAACAATTGGTATTGGGTTTCTCGCCATATCCAAAACCTAAAAATATTTGAGTTGTTGAATTTAATAACTTTTTGTAGATTTTATTAATTGTTTTGGTTACGACTAAGAGACTATTTTTTTGTGGAATATATTTGTAATTTTTTGCGCTTTCTTCATTTTTATGAAATTTTCACGATTTTTAGGTTAAGGCACCATTAATCGATCACATTGGAGATGGTTATGGGTGGGTATGGCTACGACCACAATCACACACAGGGTGGTTACGACTATGGCGTTAGGGTTAAGAAAGCTTAATTGGCCCGTTTAAGCGTCTCGTTTTCCAAAAGCATATATGACACTACTTTATTTTTGCTTGGATTCCAAACTAAAAAACTGAGGAAACTTTATCGGAACTTCAAAACACAAAAACAATTTCTATCATGAAAAAGAGAGACCACTATTCCCCCATAATTAGTGAGTTTGGCATGTTTTTGTTTATGTTTTACATTCTATTTTTACATTAACATTTTTAACAATAAAAACAATGCAAATAACACGCGAAAATTATTTCGGTCTCTAATGCTTCACTTTTTTCACAAGAAAGTTAATTTTAATTGTGTTTTTATGCACCAAATTTTAAAACTAAAAACAAAATTTTCATATGGCAGAAAAAATAAAGAAAAAACGGCCGAATGTCAAAAAAAACCTATCGAAAAGCAAACTGGATCATTTGTTTTTAATGAACTAGGTTGTATTTTTCTTGTATTTCGTTAGTTTTTTGGAATATAGTTTACACACTTACACCAGTACTGAAGCCGTATTAGGAGGGAGCGCGACAAAAAATTAAAGATAAAATAAAAGAAAAAATACACGAAAATAAAGTAGTGTCATACACGCAAAACAGAATGAGACTGCAAATTACTAGATTTCCTTATCCTTGTATTCCAATGAAACGTGAACCAGATACGGATAGAGATTTAACATGCAAATTCAACAACAATGTGCATGTTAAATCTACATCCGTATCTGGTCATGTTTCGTTGGAACACGAGGTATATACATTTTTCCCATTGATAGACGGTGATTTGATGCAGATTTTTTCCATTGACGAAGAACAACCTCAATTATATAGTTGGCTCATCTCGTAGTCTTTGAAAAACTACTGGACAAATTTATTAAATACCATTTATGGAAATGCAGACCTAAAGCTTAAGCACATTCTTATTACTGATTTGCCAAAATTTTAGTTCAGGCTCGCTGAAAGTTCTTTCATTTCTGTAATTTTTAACGTTGTCATAGCTTTATTACCGTAAACCTAGCAGTTTCTTGTCCGTTCGAAAAGGTAATTATATGGAAATCTATATATATATATTTCGATTAGGTTATTCCGTTATGGATTACCCTTAAGTGAAAAAAATACTTCTGAGCTCTGCTCAGCTGAAGCTACAAACATTTTCCAAAGATTTTAATGTTGCTTTTCTTGGTCCTACGTTGAAACCTTGATGTCACAGGCAAGCACGCTCCCACCACATCACGTCGGCCTGCTCACCAATCAACTTACATTTTAAATTTAGCCAACGATCTCTTAAGCCAAGGTTTATTCAAATTCACCTGTTCCAGCTCTGGACCCGATTCACTATCTGTGAGTTCTAAAGTGTACACAAGAAATTGTGTAAACTTTGAAATTCTGATTCTGTAAAGCAAAACTGTGAACAAGAGAAATCACTGATAAAAACTTCGTGAGTTTTATTGGCAACCAGTGTACATTATTGTACTGCGACATTTAAAACTCAAACGCACTGTTGCAGAATAACCTTTTTCATTTCATGGCGTCTGATAAACATTTTCTCACTGACATATCGCACACT
The DNA here is from genome assembly GCA_029619165.1 of Eurosta solidaginis. Taxonomy (NCBI): domain Eukaryota; kingdom Metazoa; phylum Arthropoda; class Insecta; order Diptera; family Tephritidae; genus Eurosta; species Eurosta solidaginis. Next base: position 5,048 of record JARSSU010005086.1, read on the forward strand.
AACTAGAAAAGAGTCACAACTTGAAAAATGTAAATGTTCAGAAGAGAAGAAAAACTGTTTATGTGAAAACGTCTGTAATGTTATACTGAAATCCAGTTTTACAAAGAAGGAGACCTTTATTATGAAATGAATTGACGAAATTTTGTTGTAATTTTAAATTATGACTATTTAACTACTCCTACATTCACAATTATTTCATCAAAAAAGGCACATTTCACAATAACACAAGAAAATTTATTTACTGTTTACATATAAAAAGACACAATTTTAATTAATACACAACAAAGTTAAAACTTTAACTCAAAGTTAAAACGATATCTCCTCATACCGCGTTTTAAAACGTGATCCCACTAATAAATTGCAAGATAGGAATAACGAGATCGTAGAAAAACTGTTGAAAAACCAAATGATAGATGTAAAAGAAAAATATAACCTAATGAGCAGAACGGCCAATGCGCCCAGATTATATGGACTACCAAAGATCCACAAAGAAGGAACTCCACTTAGACCTATATGTTCGTCCATTAGTTCTCCGTCGTATAATTTGTGTAAATATGTTGTTAATGTCCTGAAAAATATCACTAAAGAGTCCAAGTACAATGTTATAGACACGATTGAGTTCAAGAATAAGATTAAAAATACATATAATTATGATGATGAGAGTCTGGTATCGTTTGATGTTGTGTCCTTGTTTCCTAGTATCCCAATAGACCATGCCATAGAAATCATATCGCCCAAATGGGACCAAATAAAACCCCACACAACCCTTACCAAAGAGCTATTTTTAAGTGTTGTACGCTTCTGTATAAAAGATAACAGATACTTTAAGTACAACAACAAAGTTTATGAACAACGATCGGGTATGCCCATGGGCTCACCAGCATCACCGGTAATAGCAAATATAGTAATGGAGGAATTACTATTGAAATTTGAGGAAGAATCACGGCACAAACCTCGTCTGCTCACAAAGTACGTTGACGATTTATTCGCTATTGTGAAAACCGATTCCGTTGAAGAAATGCTGGGCCTCTTGAACTCATTTCATAACTCTATAAAATTCACATCTGAGATGGAAAATAATAGAATGTTGCCGTTTCTGGACACGGTAGTAATAAGAAATAACAACCACCTAACCTTTGACTGGTATAAAAAGCCTACGGCTTCCGGGAGGTTAATAATTTTTAACTCGAAACATGATAGAAATATAATAATAAACACTGCCAAAAACTTTATCAGGCGAGTTCTCTCTATCAGCGATAGAATATATCACCCGAAAAATATAAGAAAAATATATAAGACTGTAGTATTTGTGCCTGGTTTGTCTAACCGAATAAAACATTCAAACATGTATGACAAGGAAAAATTTCAAATCACGTTCCAGTATAAGAATACCCTACAACAAATATACAGCAATACAAAAAGCAAAAATGAAAAATACGAGAAATCCGACGTAATATACAAAATTAAATGTAATGGCGACGGGTCCCCACTTATGCAACAAAGTATATGTGGGTACTACTAAATCAAAACTAAAGACAAGGATTTCCGCACACAAATCGAACATCAAAAAACGCGACCACTCTAACGACAACAGAACGGCTTTATCGCATCATTGCAGGACCACGGGACACTCTCCGGACTTAGAGAATGTTACAATATTGCAAGAAGAAAAACAATATTCCAAGCGGTACACTCTCGAAATGCTACATATTATCAATGCACCTAATGACATACGCATGAATTTTAAGCGCGAAACCGACAAAATTGCTCACACATACAGGCATAATGAAGAGAAGCTAGCAACAATAATGCTGAGGGTGTCCAATAAGTTAATATATATGTTGTTGTTAGCAGATATTTTGTTTATTATTACTGTTTATTATTTGTGTACATCTTTGGTTTCTGTTTATGATATTCTATGTTCTGTACTAAAATTTTAAATTAGTCGACAAGGTGCATTCACAAGTGTAAGTGTTAGATTATGTTTGTGAATTTACGGTTTTTATAGAAAAATGTATCTTTTACAGCCCTGAAGATGATTTCTAATTGAAATCGAAATATCGACAAAACAAATAAATACCACATATATGGTATTGTAATTCATTGCATTTTTATTACTCATATATATGTGTGGCCTAGAGCTCGGAAATTCTTCTTCATTTCCAAATTCCGCTTTTGTGATAAGTCTACATTTTTCAGTTTTCCACAATTAAGGAATTGACACCCTGAGCTGGCTGGAAACAATGAAAATAAAAAAAGCTGCAACTTTGGGCGACCGTGGTATATCGAGGGCTCCAAAAAGAACATACTGTACATGTGCGGACTGAATAACGTTTGAATGCACCCCATATGACAGCCAACTGTCAACCAATGGTATGTTCAATGCATGATGAAAATGGTAAAGCTGAAAAATGAGAGTCTGCGTTCGAAAAATAATAAATTGTAAAGCTGAAAAAATGTACAGATGAGGAAAAAATTTTAAATGAGGGAATCGTATTGCTCACAGCGGACTATCGACGTAGACATAATTAAGTCGAAAGATAAAATTGATTGTTCGTTTGGCGTAGAAAACGCATATAACTGCAAAATTTTTTGCCGAAGGTGAGCCTTTGCTGTCTAAGCAAATGAAAATAAATAAGTTTAAAGTAAAAGTCCTGTATTATTTATAAAAATTATGTCGTAGCATTGGCTCGCACAGAAACGTGATAGCGATGATGCAAGAGCATTTTCATTCTATTGCAATTTTGCTTTTCCAGTTTTTTGGTATAGAGAAATAATTTTTACAATTTTGCTTATATTTATATTATTCTAGTGTGCATTAAAGAAACTGGTTAATAGAAGAATAGCTAGAAATTAGTGCGTAAAATTAGGTCGCAATTGTTTCAGCAACAGGACATGAATAATACACGGTCAGATTCAGAGCAGAGTGCCACAGGTGCTCCAATAGACTATAGTGAGTCGCAATCCAGTAGCAGTTCAAGCGCAGCAAGCTCAACTACATCATGTACGTCCGACGACAGCGAAGATAATCAATTGGATACTATAGAACTTGCAAACATTTTAAAAGAAACACTACGGTTGCCGCGTGGACTATGTGAAAATGCAAAAATTTTTTGTGAATTCTTTTCGGCAGAAACATGGAACTTGCTGCCTATACCGATACGTGAGCGACTTCAACAATTGCTACCGCATTTCACAAACTAGTTACACCACAAGAGGAAGCTTTTGAAAGGCAACGCACTTTAATTATGCTATTCAATGGAGATCTTAAACGTTTTGGTCACACACCACTTACTGATCTTCAACGTGAGTTAGAGGATGGTAACTATAGACCGGATGTTCTAAAATTACGGCAAAGCATTGCTAAATCACGACGACGTGAACAAAGATTTCAGAAATGTGAACGTATAAGTCAGTTTGCAAAAGACTTATTTCTTTCTAGAGAACGTCTTTTGAGGAAAGCGTATAAATCAGCTCCAGATACAATTTTGCGTACTGAACGCAATACGAAGCGACAACAGAATACGCTCCATGTTGATACAAAATTGTGTACGGTACGTTCAAGAAAACGGTATCACAAAGAGCTGAAGAACATAACAGAACAACTGGGTGTTAAAGCTGGTGATTTAAGTGAAGATGAAGAAGAGTGTACAGCCGATGATGTGATAATAGATGATTTCAATCGTAATTCAAAATCAGACATCTCTCCATTTTCGAAAACACCTACAATTGCTACTGATCGCTTCATATATAGTACGTTTTTTAAAAGACGACATGAGCTTACCGATGAAGATGCAGTCCGCGCTGATCAACAGAGCCAACAAACTCGTCTGTCGAATCGAAATTTCCGTAGTTTCATGCTAGAACACAAGCGTCGGAAACTAACAGAACCGGTAATAGTTTACTTGTTGCTAAAATTTTGTTGCAAATACTAATTATATATTAAAATGTTTATATTTAATTTTTAATGTTTACAGACTTTGCCGGACTTTGAAACCTCGGATATACGATTGCGAGACGTATGTGCAAGAGCACAAATGGGTAGCAACTTTAAACAACTATTCGGTACTGGTAGAAATTTAGGTAAAAAACCCAAAAGCAAAATTCCGTCTGTAGCTACAAATGCGACAGAGCCACCTGCATTAGTGCCCATTCATATAGATGGACACAATACTGGTACGCATAGAAATATGGCAAACGAACCCCTTGAAGCTACACCTGCTACTGAACACAGTCCGATTAATGTTAAAGTAAAACAAAATGCGCAACATTATCAACAACCGCAACAACTAATGCCACCCGAACATGCAGCAAGCACTTCAATACAACACCCATTTCTGCCCGAAGATGGTGCTCCATTCAATATTTTGGACGGTGAAGTGGAATTACAACAGGAAGAGGTTGAAACATATGGCTCATGTGAGGAAACCTTGCAACGTTTCGTAATTAACAATGAAGTTGATTTACCTACCATCGAACAGAGTGATTTACCTCCACAAAAACTTCTACAGACGCCACACAAGCAAGATAACTGTGGAAATATAAACTTAAAGAGTAAACTCAAAGCGATTGATAATGTAGTTGCTGAACACAAAGACATACCTAAGCTGGAACCGCTTTCACATAAACCAAATAGATCAGCTATCAAGGAAAAAATACGAGCGATTCCACAAACAACAAACTCCACCAACTTATCGAATCATTCTCCAGCCACTGCAGCCGCTATAGTAACACCAATAAAACGCCAACCAACAACTCAGTCATTTACTAATTCAACGATCTCATATAGCCCGGGAAATCATGCTATTTCTTCGGACTTAATACAAGAAACACACGCATGTTTCTTTTCACTCATTCGGGATTTGTTTTGCGCTACAACACATCATAGAATGCAGTATAATGAATTAAGTTCACGCATCGATATTTGGCTACGCAATCCCATCACAGCGTTAAATGATTGGTATGCACAGGCTGAAAGTTGGCCGGCGCTCCTAATGTCCGCTATAAATTTTTTGGCCGGAGATTTTTCTAATCAGCCTGATGAATATGTTCCATATATTGAGTTTAAACAACAGCAAAATATTTTTCAATGGATCGGTGCTGGTAGAGATTCTGATACACGTCTATCTACACTATGCAATTATTGGTTGCAACGTCGTCACGATATGACCTCCGTGAAAAAACACACACAAGCTTTAGTTGGTAAAAGTACGACAGAAGTAACTAATTCTAAATCAACACCGAATGATTCTGAAAAAGGCATATCTGCAGCAACAACAACCACTCCCATAACACGTCGTAATTCGATGGCTGATATGGAAGAGGTTGCAATATCGTATGATGGTGGTGTCTCACCACCACCGCCACCGCCTCCACGCTGTCCCACTACATGGACAGTGTGTGCAGCTACAAACGAGGAGGTGAACGAGTTTCAACGGCAAGAGCGTGAACGTTTCGAGCAGCCCCATCGTGCTTACACATACCGAATGCATGGATATGAAAGTGTTGTTGGTCCAGTCAAAGGTATATACACACAAATGTATGCTTTGACTAAAGCACGTGGTCATAGTATGATGGTGGTTAATCGCCCAAATTTTGTCACAATTTTGACTTTGGTACGTGACGCAACTGCACGTTTACCAAATGGTGAAGGAACACGGGCTGATATAGCTGAATTGCTAAAAAGTTCACAATACATAAACTTAAAGGAAGGCGAAAATGTGTTGCAGACAACAGTGAGTGGAGCTTTAGATCGCATGCATACAGAACATGATCCATGTGTACGTTACGATCCAAAACGTAAAATATGGATTTATTTACATCGTAACCGAAGTGAATGTGACTTTGAGCGTATACATCAGCAACAACAAGGTTTAGGTAAAACGAAAAAGGCTGGGCATCGCAAGTCTAAAGTTAAAATTGGGGTGCCCCCACCGCCGCTTAAAGGTACAAAAGGAACAACTGAAGTTGTTGATAACAACAATATTAGTATTATTACAGCTGGCAACGGTACAAATGTCGAAGGAGTTGTAAATGTAGCTGCCCCAGGTCAGCAAACCCCAAAAGTAAGCACTGCCTTCTCTTTGCCTGCGTTAGTGCCAGCAAATCCAATTATAGTTAGTAGTAGTCAGGGTGCCATAACACAGCAGCAACAACAAAATAAATTGAGCATAACATCGATTACAACCAAACCCGCTTTGAACCGATCACTTCCTGTACCACCACTCAAATATAATATACCGCCACCACATCAACAGCAGAAGTCGCTGCTTAAGTCAACTATACAATCGCTCGCTCAACGGCAGCAGCAGCAGCAGCAGCAACAACTACAACAGATGAATAATAACATTGGCATATGTGATACCCAGTCGCAACATAACCAAAGAATTCAACAACAGCGTATAATGACCCTCACGAAGAATGTAGCTACAGCAAATGAATTGGTTGTTGAAGAGAATAAAGCAAACAAACAAATAAATTTAATCGTGTCACCAAGTAAAACATTAAACACAGGAGGTGGTAGTAACTCTACACCCATTATTGTAGCCACGCCAAGTGGTCTGCAAACCGTACATGTATCAAATGCAACAGTTGTAACACCATCAAAATTTTCATCGCCAGGAACAGGTACGATTGCTGCATCACAACAATCTTCTCCTCCTCAATTGAGCGCTACACTAGGTGGCAAAAAAGTATCTATTAATAAACCAATTGTAATCAATCAAGTAAGAGGACAATCTAACATAACTACAGCTAATAAAAATAAAGCACCGTCCTCCCCACAAATTCTCAAACAATCTAACGCCGCATTAAATGCGCAACAAACGCATAAGCAACAGCAATCGCATAGTTTTATGATACCAATAAGTATGGCAAACTCTTTAACAAAATCAGGAACTGGTATTGAGAGTCAAGATATTTTAGTCAGAGACACAAATTTGCGTTCAGTGTCTGTTTCGTCTTCGGTTTCCAACAACAATATTGATGCCACAACAGCTATTTATATGGATAGTACACAATTTATTACGAATGTAGATAATGCAACACAACAAGAACAATCGCCACAACAACAACCAAAACAAACACTTGCTAAAAATATAATACGACTTGTACCAAGCATTGGTAGCGGCGGTGTAAAGTCAATTTTACAATCTACATCAACAAGTGGTGGTGGCATTGCTAGCTCTAATAAGCAGCCCGTTCATGTAATTGGGCATCGTGTCGTGGCAAGTAGCGGTAGCGGTGGTAGTGGCGGTGTGGTGACAGCAGTACGCTCACAAACACAACAAAACAAATCCGTAGAAAACATATCAAAAATAAATGCAAGCAATGCGCAAACATCTGTAGGCGCTGTTTCGTCAATAATAACTGCGGCAAGTGGATCGACGCTTATAAAAATGTCACCTCACACATTCGCAACATTGCAACAAAAACAAGGACAACATATTATTGTAAAGCAATCGTCAACGGCTCCCGCCACGTTATCGTCACCCACAAACGAACAACTACGTGCGATTGAAAGAACTACATTTTTGAGTAAGTTATTAGTTTTAAAGGGAAACTTCAAAAATAGCCTCTCGAGAGTGTCAGACGTTTTAGACTTTCACCTCACTTTGGGTGCTGAAAGAGGTTAAACTCTTTTTTTATCCAGAATCAACCGCCACATCTGTACGTAATGTATGACATTTACCATCTTTTAAATTGTACTTTGGGACCAACGTCTCGTACAGCCGCATTCCTATGGTCCGACAAGGAAGGACTACATAACAACACGTTTCTAGCTATTTGATTTACACACCGGTCAATCGGGGTGTAGTTCATGTATGCGGCAGATTCTGGAAATACGCTCGTGGGGTTATAGTATACCATTATTAAGAAATTTCTGCTACGGATGGAGAACTTAGAGAAATTATACAGAGAGGCTAAAACTACAATTGTGAGTGTATGATTTCAAAGCGCTGGTTAATAATTCACCACTGTACCTACCTGCATAATATAATAAATGTGTTATGTCAAAGAAGTTCGGGTTATAATTACATAATTGTTAAATTACACAGTGCTACATATCTCAAGCACTTTTGTAGCGACCTAGTGTTCGTCGTAGGTCTTGATGAGTAGATCAAGATACCGTGTTTAAAAATTTTCTAACACCCCGAAATTTTCAAGTTATTGTTGAAAAACTGTTTTTCTTGTACGTCGCGCATTAAAAAATTCGTTACTCCGTCATTTTTCCATCAATTTTTGATTGCTTAAAAGTTTTGGAAAGCAGAAAGGGGGGATTCAAAAATATATATATTTGTCTACACTTTTTGTAGCAAATTTTTGAGATTTTTTAAAAGTTTATCTAAATTTTTCTCGTATTTTTTTTTAATTTTCAAAGTTTGACGGCTTTTTAATGTATCATTTCTTTAAGGAATTATTTTTTTTCTTAAAAGATTGAGAGAATATTCTATCTCGAGTAAAAAAAGTACTGGTTGATCAAATTCGGTTGAGAATTGTTAAAATGACAACACTTTTTGTGAACAAGAAATTTCTGCTCTCATCGTAGAATCGATATCGCGCCATGTCAGGATTGAATGTATGATTTCAGTATATCGTCGCCGTTGTTTTGAGCATTCTCTATGCTACGTTTAACCGTTTATGATTTAATTATGAAACAAAGATAAACAAAATTATTTACTTTTATCATCAAATCATGTGTTAGGAAAAATTTATATGACCACGGTTTTGACAAGGGTTTTTCTTGTTTGTAGAAATGAGATACACAGTGCTTTAATTGCTCTCCGAGACATTTGCCTCTTTGCGTCTGTAAGATAAATGACAAGACGAAACTTAGGATACTGTCATTTTGGTAGAATAAATTAATCAGTCAGTGCTTGTACGTGTTGCTACAAGGTACTTTTTAACAATGTGTGATAAGCGTATTAAGTTTTGTTACGTCTGCGGGTTATTCGTTAATACGCAACATCGTGTACAATTAAAAACCAATGCAGCTCTCACAGAAGATTTCACATCTTTCTTTAATCGCGTGTATAGTGAAAATGTTTGGTATGAACCAGAGTATGCTTGTGTGAAGTGATCCAGCGCACTCAAAAAATGGAAAACTGGGAAATGCAACAAACAATCTTTATCATTCTCAACCCCAATGATATGGCAGCGTCAACTTTTCCATAAGCCAGAAGATTTCTACTTCTGCAAAATAAATACTGTTGGTCATCACTACAAAACCCGTGACCGTATAAAAATATGCTAATGTGTTAACTGTATCTCATCCAATCAAGGGAGAATTCAGTGACGAACAGGGAGAACGGTTCTATCAGGAACTATTAGAGATCGAAAAAACGCCTTGTCGGAAAAAGTCAGATCAGAATGCTGGCAAATTATTGCTGGTCTCTAAAAAAACGCGATACTGACGATGTGGTTTATAAACGTAGAAGATCTAGCAAACATTTTTAACAGCTATCGAAATTCGAAGTTTTTTTTGTATTAAGTACATAAAATAAAACAAAATTTTATGTAAATATATTTGCAACTATTTATTTATTTTTATTTTTTCTCTCCAACGTAGGAGTGAAATAAAATTACTCGAGAGATGATATAGATAAATAAAAAATATCGAAATTGTTTAAATAATTAAAGTCAATAATTGGAATTTTGTTATAATAAAACATAATTGGTGGAATAAAAGAAACGATAAGAATGCTCAATACGATGGCAGCGAAATACCGAAATCATACAATTAATCCTCACCCGACGTGATATCGATTGGACAATGAGAGCAGAATTTCTTGTTCACAAAAAGTCTTGTTATTTAAACAATTCTCAACCGAATTTGATCAACGCACTTTTTTTACTCGAGATAGAATATTCTCTCAATCTCTTTAAGAAAAAAAAATTTTTATTAAAGAAATGATACATTAAAAAGCCGCCAAACTTTGAAAAATTATGAGAAAATTTTATATAACTTTTAAAAAATCTCAAAAATTTGCTATAAAAAGTGTAGACAAATATATATATTTTTGAAGCCCTATCCTTCAGCTTTCCAAAACTGTTAAGCAATCAAAAATTGATGGAAAAATGACGGAGTAACGATTTTTGAATGCGCGAGGTACAAGAAAAACAGTTTTTTTAACAATAACTTAAAAATTTCGGGCAGTTAGAAAATTTTGAAACACGGCATCTTGATCTACTCATCAAGACCTACAACGGACACTAGGTCGCTATTAAAGTGCAAAATCAGTGTAGCGCAGTGTTATAAATGGCGATTTGAAAAGGCATAGTACTGCAGTGGGGAATTAACTACCGGCAATGCAGGTTTACGTTTCTCACCGTTTGTAGCTGTTCTCTGGTACGGGGTATTTATTTTCTTTTTTTTTCAAAGAAATTACGAAATTGGACATGTCAGTAGCGGTTAAATTGTAATTCAATTCAACACTCTTGTAAAATGTATACATTTTCAATATAAGACTCACCTTGCGATGATTTCTCGGTAGTTACAGATTTGCAACTTAAAACATAACATAGGACCTGTAACAATATAATATAACGGAAAAAAATCAACTCGCTAGGTGCGCACTGATCAAAATATTAAAGAAACCCGTTATGTTCTCTTGTTCGGACAGATTTCAAACCAGGGACATACGTTTCAGTCATCGATAGTAGTTTTTTAACTTTTTCCCATTTTCTTCTCCCTCCATTTCCCCAGCCATTCTCCCTTTTTTTATTCCTTCCATTAATACTATTTCGCCTCCTCCCTAATGCTCTTTGATTAAACTTGATATATGTGTTGATTTTGTGAAGAAACACTGAATTTCGCAAAATTGGCCGGGCACTGTCCACATTTGTAAAAAAAATTAAAAGTTTTGCAAGCTGTAAATTAAAAGCCGATGACGATACTGGCCCGTAATCATAGTCGCTGACCTAAAATACTCTTTAGTTAAAATCTTGCTTAAATTAAAAATGGGATTTAAAATTTTGGTCTGTAATAGACATATTAAACACAGCTTTCAGCTAAAACAAGCATGGACAGGGTATCCACATGAAAAAAGTTCACCCTGTTCCTTACAACCGTTGCTTCCGAAATTAAAACGCGTAATTTGACACCTCTCCCGAAATTTTTTGACACATATTAAAAATCGTCGTGGTTAATAATTCCTTCCATTGAATATTTATTTCTAAATTTAATGCCAAAATCAGTATAGGATGCTACTTTTTCCTCAAAAGATACTAAAATAACAAAACTCACAAATATCTATGAATGCGGCATAGTCTTAATTAAAGATTTCGCATATGGGGAGCCAAGTAACCATCCCACATGTTAAGATTGTGTAATTTTTGTCACAAACATATTAATACGCATTCAAGGTATAATAAATTAGTTCCTGACGTATATTTGCTTGTCGGGGAACCCTTTTTTCACTTCCATTTAAGTTCATCGCGTTTAAATAGCAAATTGTTTAATGTCTCGCAACTTTTGACAGCAGACCACAAACTTAAAACCTATTTAAAAAATTAAAATCGCCCTCATGTGATTTTAAATTTAAAATACTTTTTTAGAGATCAAATAGTGTTAGGTGAACTATAACAGACTTAAAAGGATATTTAATTTAGAACCATGTTTAAACCTATAAAACTCTATTTTATTTCGATTATGATTACGGGCCACTATGTTTGCAGACGGGTTTTCCTTATTATTATATATGGGTAAAGGGCTTGAAAATTCAACATTTCCCCCATGCGTACATAATGATCGGGTTTTTTATTATAATAAACGAGAACCCGTGCGCATCTTCCGCAACCAATATAAAAGTCTCTTATGAAATATCAACAGAAATCAGCTGGTCTGTCAATCAGTTAAAAATGGTAGCAACAACCGGCAATGCAGTGCAAATAATCACAATTGTGCCATAGTACAAATAGATTTGTTTGTGTGCTCTCAATCGTTTATTTTTAACAAATTATTTTAATAAAACATAGCTAAACAAAAGCACTACGACCAAAATTGCCCAAAGTTGGCTAATAGCCCGAATATCCATCTTTACAACCAAAACTTTATTTATAGATTTGGGTTCCAAATAAGAGGGGAAAAGGGACCCGTACATAAAAACAGAAATTAGAAATAATATATATGATTGTACGTAGCATTTTTCCCAGTAGTTTTCAATGAATCGAAAATGATGATCGAAAACAATTTTTTTTTCATCGCAAAACTTCAAATATTTTTTTCTTTCGAGAAACGAAATTTAGTTAGTACCAAGGCGAATCCATACCAGGTGGTGACAAAGCGAATTCAACCAATTCGCCGTGTAGATGAATGTCAAGCCAAAAGAAAATTTTCATTGATTCCGATTAACTGACATGTTGTAGTACAAGGCGTTAGATGGACAATAATCAAGAAGAAGCAATCAGCTGTTGGGATAACAACACCTGGTACTGAATTCGCCTTGGTTAGTACTCACAGTCACTTTTTAATGCCGATTTCACACAGAGGCTTAATGAAATAATTAGTCAAGTTTTCTACATTAGAGGCCTAATTGAACTCAATCTTCCATACAAAATACAAATTCTTAATTATCTCATTATTGCTTTATTGGATGCCTTATCAAGTGAAAAATCCAGTCGGTTTTGCTTGGTGCTTCGAATTTTATTGTCAATGAACAAATTACATTCAAAATAAGTTATTTTGAATAATTTACGAAAAATAGAAAACCACGAAAAAATTTCATTTCAGCATTTGCTGCAAGAGATAATATGGCTTTTTCGAAAATAGGCACATATTTGGTTAGGTGCAAAATCTATGGGCAGTTCCGCATGCATTATATTTTGATTGTATTTATAGTTAAGAAAGAAACGGCTGCCATCCATTTTAACTATGTACATACTTTTTGTAAACACGAAATATTTTTTTGGGGCTGCTGACAGATGTTCGCTTAATGAAGCAAAAGGCCCTGTATGAAAAGGGAAACTTAATTATTTCATTAAATAGAATTGTGATTCGATTAAACGTGAAAACGGTAGAGTATTAAAAATTGTGAAATTAACCGAATTACCAAATCAAGACTGTGAGCATCCCTATTTCCTTATTTTATTATTTTGTTATTGACAATCTTTATATTTTTTCCGTTTTTTTTTGTTTGTTTTCATGATAATTTAAATTTTCAGTTCTTTGAATTGCTCAAAAATTCATTTTGCGTTGTTATGTTTTGTCAACTTTTCCAAATTTACCAGTGAAATAAACATAAACAAACGCTAGGTAATTTGGTTTAAATTGGTTTTTTTAATTTCCATGCAAAGGAAAAAACTAAAAATTTACAATGTGCTAAAATGTCTAAACTTGACCGCTTGGTAAATTACCCAGGCCAAATTGTAGGGACTGTGAGCAGCCTAAGTATTGTTTTAGCTGAAAATTAGCAATTTTTTTTTAGCTATTCAATGATATTTCATTGATTGTGGAACGAGGCATAGTTTACTGTTTATACTTTTTTATTATATTGCATTGGTTTAAAAATATATTAAAAGTTTTCTGTAACATTTTTCTATACTTTTCAATGAGCATTAATGGTGGTCGAAAAAAAATCTTTTTCATCGTTACTTTTTCTTACTTATTATTTTATTGTCAGAAACCTAATTTGAATATTTTTTCATTATCTAAAAAGTAATAACACTCTTTTATCTTTCCAATGATATATGTATATCGCACACCTAAATCAGTAGGGAGCTAACTCAAATATCTGAAATTTTGAAGTTATGCGTACCTCCGAAATTACCAATTCAATACCTACCGATGTGTATACTCGATTTACTAATACCTCAACCAATCATTGAGAAAAAAAGCAATGACGCGTATGGTAGAGGCAGTCAGTTTTTCGTGTTTTCTGAACGTTGCGAAATGTGAAAGAAAAAAAACTACCTTCACTCTTGACATTTATCCCCATTTATCCTGCTGTAGTAACTCTCTCACATGTCTTTTATCTTGATGTCCCAACGCTCATGTTACAACTGTAGCCAATGGCGGATTTACCAAAAAGGCAACATGGGCTAGAGCATAGGGCGGGAAAATTGAGGGCCGGCAAAATTCGAGTCGATTAATTTTTGAAAAAAAAATTGCATTCGAATTTTGCTGCACTTATAATAGTATTTTTGTCTGTATATTATAATAAATAATTCATTCATTTTTTATGCATTTCGAAATTAGAATGAAGCTGTAAATTATTTTTCAGCATAGCAGTCTTAAAAATTTGCATAAAACTTCTAATCACATGCCTTAGAAACCTAACAGCGCGCCTGTGCGTGGCGTAAAGAAACAGCCGACCCGCAACCCTGAGAATCAGAATCATCTAAGACATCAATGCCAAAAAACGAGCGTGCATTCGATGCAGATCTTGAGCTCAAGCCCTTTTATTCCTTACAAGTACAATATAATGTATAAAATCTGAAGGTCAAGTCTGGTCGTACGTCAAATAATAGGCAGTATATGTGACCCGGCCTATGAAAAGGTGGCTTATGACTAAAAAAAAAGAAGAAAACTACTAAGAAACTCAAGGAAAGGCATTGTTTATCTTTAACAGCTGTTTCTCGCAATTTCTTTTTTGAGTCATAAGCCACCTTTTAATAGGCCGGGTCACATATAGTTTTCTGTTTGTCTCGCGCGATAAAAATTTCTCTTGTCACTGATATGAAACATCTAAGCAACGAAGAATTACGTAAGAAATGCACCATATTGAGCAACTACTACACGCAAGATCCTGAGGAAAATTTGGGAAGTGAAATGCTTTTTTTCGAGGCATAATGTAAGGCGCGATAACCTCCGAAGAGATCTAAGGCCGAGCTTCTCTTCCAATTTGCGTCGTGCTCCTCTTGATTTTTCCCTACAAATTGGCCGGACGGGACCTACATGTTTATGCCGACTCCGAACGGCATCTGCAAGGCAGATGAGTTTTCACTGAGAGCTTTTCATGGCAGAAATACAATCGGAGCGCTTGCCAGACACTGCCGAGGGGCGACCCCGCTTAGAAAAATTTTCTTCTAATTGAAAAATCTTATTTCTAAAATTTTGATGTTGCTTTGCCCGGGAGTTGAACCCAGGGCATACGGTGTGATAGGCGGAGCACGCTACCATCACACCACGGTGGCCGCCGAGGCATACTACATCGAAAAGAACATTTCAAATTATTCTCCGTTGGAACTGTTGTAAATGTTGAAACAGGATAATTTGCATATCTCTTAACCTAATCTTCAAATTGCGTTGCGAATGTTTGTTTCAATTCCTATTGCTAATTGTAGCGCAGAGAGATCGGTTTGTTTTAAGACGCATGAAAAACTACCTCAGATCTTATTGGGCGAAGACAAACTGAATGCTCTTGCGTTGTTGACGATAGAATCAGAATTGTTTTTATCTATCGATTGTGATAATGTCGTTTGCGACTTCGCAGCTGAAAAATCTAGACGCAAAGAAATGTAAATGAGTAATGTTAGGAAAAAAGTTAAGGTTTAATTAATAACAAACAACACTGTAATATAGTACTGAAAATCGCAATCATTGTGTTAAGTATTGTTATTGTGAAAATAAGGGCGGCAAGTTATGTATTGCCGAGGGGCGGCGAATACTCAAATCCGCCACTGACTGTAGCAATGACTCATCACTTTCTACTACATTAGCATGCATCACGTCCTGCATAATTGGTTTCATATTGGCATGATGGGCCAGTCATTACAATATTGTAACGAATTTATGGAAATTCCGCTTATTCCAAACCTTCTGCTAACGTTCGAATCGCTAAGCTGTTGAATAAATAACTTCAATATTCAATAATGCAAAATGGTCTTTATTAGACTACTTTCAAAGTACTCACAATAACATTTATACTTAACAAACAATAGCGTGCTTAAATCAAACTGATTACTGACTACTCAGCTTTCGCTGCTTTTCTACTCTCTGTTGTCTCGTCATGCTTGGTTACCATCCATATACAGTACATGTATAATTGTAGTTTATAGTCTCTCACATCGCCAGATGCGTGTGTATATGTGAGTACTACTTCGACTGATGACTACTACATCTGTGTGTGAGTTATCTCTTCGTTGCCTTGTATGTATGTGGGTAAATGATGATTTAATGTGTTTATGTAGCTTGCTTAATGTTTTTGTTGTTGTGTATTTGCTTAGTAACAGCTTATAGATGGTAATATTCGTCACAATATCACCTTTTACTTTCATCCAGTCGAGTAAAATTCACTATCAGGATGTCTATCCTGTGCAGCTAATACAGAGAATAGATTTCAATTTATTTCCGGAACATACCAGACATTTGTAAGCATTACTTTTAGCTTTGTACCCTTGGCTGTCGACAACGTCTCAACTGACCCTTTTCCCAATGCCTTAAGGGATTCCTTTCCAGCTGCTTTAATGTTGTATTCCCCACGAAATGGTGTATAATACAGAAGAAAATCTTTATTGTTTGTCACATGTTTAGTTGCTCCGTTGTCAACGCACCATCTTGTTCTGATTGTATCTATTGGATATACCTCAGACGCAACGCTAACTAGTGAAACATTTAACTTCTTTTCATTATGCATTTCTTGATTCTGCTTATTTTTCGATGGTCGACCGTCTGCCACCCCTTTTTTACATTCACGTACCCAATGACCTTTCTTTTTGCAATAATGGCCGTGCCATTTTTCTTCTGCTTAGACTTCTCCGAAACTGTTTTGCTGCATTTTGAAAATAGGGCCTCTTGCTCCTCATGGTATTCCTGCTTCTTGAAATTACGCTCAAAAACACTCAGTTGAACACTCAACTCGTCGAAACTTTTGTTTTCATTTTTTGACAAAAGCATCCAGCTCGGCCGAAATTGTTCAAATTTGGACGTAAAATGTTTAGCGTTTTGCACGAAAGAATCAAATCTTGCAGTGAGTTCTCATATTTAGCAGTTAAGCCATTGTTAAGCTCATTCCACAGCCCTCGCAGTATGGCAACATCAGTAGATACTAGGGTGTTCGATTATTCGACTTTTTTCAAAAACCGGTTTTCAGATTATTCGAAAAATGTTAATTAGAAAAAACCGATTTTAAGTTCTCAAACCCGGGGAAAACCGGATAAACCGGTTTTTAGTACTTGCCCCAAAATAATAAAATTTCCGTTCAGCTAAAAATAAAACCTACCAATAGGTAAATCGTTTATTAAAAACAAAACAAATTCAATGTGTATTTAATACAGTTATAAAAAAAAGAATATAAAGTCTTATTTCACATCACAGTATAATATCGTTTATGGAAACAAAAAATCATCATATGTGAAGACTTTACTTATTTCGATTATAGTAATCTTTTAAATTGATCATATGTGATATCACATGTTCCTGAAGATGGCTTCAGAATGAAGCCGAAATATCGACAAATTTAAAACCCAATGCAATTTTGAACATTGTGTTTAATTTTACCCTACGGCCTTTAAGCTCATAAAATTTGAAAACAATGGTCTTATCCAACTCACTCTTTAAATAATTTTCTGAATCCGAAACACTTAGCTCTGTACTGGAATGAGATGTATCAACTTGATTCTTCCCAAACAATTTATATTTTCTGT
>JARSSU010005087.1:0-38286 GCA_029619165.1 Eurosta solidaginis
CATTCGAATCAAACTATGAACAAATGTCCCTTTCTTCACTAATACATGGTTAAAGTTACTAAGCGCGATTCTATTGTCATGAGGGGTCGTCAATGCGCGTTCTTAGTTTCTTATAAGAGATACCTCATCCACATCGCCCACATCATCTATTGGTGCAAAGGCTGATACTGCCACTGAAAATTGGCTTCCTCAATAGAGCCGCAACATTTGGTCAAGTTATTACTCAACAGCAAGGTGGGACGACATGCTTGAAGCATTAGAAATCACTTTAAAAGTATTGCACTATTTTGTAGAAATCTTAAGAGACTACATGAGAGACAGATATCTAATGTGTAAAATCAGGGTAGGGAAAAGGGTAGAGAAAACAGGCGGAGTAGCCGGGTTTTGGTAAGGGGTCCCGATCTCTGGCAAAATAACTTAAGACAGACTTTTTGGATTGGGCATGCCAGAAGGCATCTTCCTCGTCGCTTGTGCAGACGACGTGGCAGCTGTGATACCAGCACAAACCTGAAAACTGGCACAGCTTAAACTAAACCAAGTCATGCGCATTGTAAGTAGGTGGAGCACAGTCTCCACCTACTACATCAAAAAGAAAAATGGTAGTCCTTACAAAGAGGCGAAGTCCCACCATCAGGCTATGACGGTGTAAAGATAGATAGTAAGCTCATCTTCACGGGTCACATACGAGGAGCCTGCCTAAAGTCTGTGCACACAAAAGTGAATCTGAGTAGATTAATGGCAAACACAGTCGGTTCAAAGCCATGTAAAAGTAAGCAGCTTTTATTATTCTCGTGATTTTAATGTAAACTTACTTGTCAAAGATTCGATTAGTATCAAACTGCGTGATCAAATATCAGCAGCTGGACTAACTATTGTTAATGAGAAAATACCTACAAGAAACGCTAATAACGCTAGGCCAAGCCTTCTAGATTTTTTTATTACCACTGATCTGGCCTTAATTCTTAAATTTGACCAACTATTTTTCATATCGGACCATGATTTGCTTTTCTGTACTGTTGATGTAGTGTTAGAACGTCCTGCTGCTGGTGTTACTTTCTCGTACCGTGATTTCCGTTCTATAGATACCAGTGCTTTGTTCTCTGATTGTAACGCCATTTATTGGAATCAGTGTTGGAATTACGAGTCGGTAGACTCAAAGCTCGAGTTTTTTAATAATCAATTGACTTTCCTTTTTGATCGACATGTGCCCCTACGTAATTCTAAAGTCATAAATAAATCTTGCCCATGGTTTAGCAAGAGAGTTAGTGCTGCAATCCAAAAACGAAATAAGTTGCATGCAAAGTGGAGAAGACTAAAGACGAATGCATCATGATGTGAGTATAAAGTTGCCCGCAACTCGGCGACAGTTGTTACTAGGCAAGCAAAAGATGGTACTGTCAACTAAAATTGAATCCGTCTCTCCCATCTAAGAAGTTGTGGAGCAATCTGAAAATTCTGCACATCCATGGAAAGAATAATGTGCAATGTGAAATTGACCCTGATGTTATAAACGATTATTTCACTGAGAATGTAAGCCCCGTCAGTATTAGTGACGACACAGAGGTGTCCTCATAACTTTTAATCCAAAACCCCTTTGAATTCATCTGCGTCAGCGAAAATGAAGTGTACAAAGCTGTAATGGTGATCAAGTCTTACGCAGTTGGAAATGATGGTATATACTTGAAATTTGTTAAAATTTTACTTCCGTATATAGTAGGTGCTCTCACTCACATTATTAACCATATCTTCACAAGTCGCTATTTTCCGGATTCTTGGACTCCAAGAAAACCTCTTGCGTCCAACACGAGTGACTATAGACCAATTAGTATCCTGCCATCATTTTCCAAGTGTGTGAAAATTTGATGGCTGACCAAATTGCGGTGCATATTCAAAAGAATAATTTGCTTTCTCCATTGCAGTCTGGGTTTAGGGCTGGGCACAGTTGTGCTACTGCTATGCTTAAAATTGTAGATGACATAAGAACACCTTTTGATAAAGGAGATATAACTATACTTTGCCTCTTAGATTTCTCTAAGGCATTTGACTCAGTCAACCATTCTCTGTTATGCTGGAAGCTAAGGCATTTTTCGGGTTCTCTGATAGCTCTTCGAAACTGTTGTTAAGTTATTTAACGAGAAGGGTTCAACGTGTTATATGTGGTAATGCCTCATCTCAGTTCAAAGCTATCAAAACAGGTGTCCCGCAAGGCTCAATACTTGGCCCGCTCTTGTTTAGTATGTTTATTAACGACGTATTTTCGGTGTGTAAACATTGTTAGTGCGCATGCGTATGCTGATGATATTCAGTTATATCTTTCAAATCGTATCGGTCTTGTAGAAGATTTATGTTACAAAGTAAATAACGATATGTCTGCTATATTGTGCTGGGCGCAAAAAAAATGTTTTGTGTTTAAATGCAAGTAAATCATATGTTGTACCCATATGTAAAACCGAAATAGACCCTGATGATATACCGCCTTTAGTAATCGGTACATCCACCCTTGAGATCACTCACAAAATAAAGAACCTTGGGTTTATAATAAATAATAAACTTAGC
The DNA here is from genome assembly GCA_029619165.1 of Eurosta solidaginis. Classification (NCBI taxonomy): domain Eukaryota; kingdom Metazoa; phylum Arthropoda; class Insecta; order Diptera; family Tephritidae; genus Eurosta; species Eurosta solidaginis. The sequence continues at coordinate 2,557 of JARSSU010005087.1, forward strand.
TGTGGTGATCATGTTAACAAATTGGCAAGCAATGTTTATTTATTCTGCGTAGGGTTGAGAATGTCTGCAGCGTTTACGCCACAAGAGACACGTAAAAAACTCGCGATACAATTGATTGTGCCCCATTTTATGTACGCGGAATTAGTATATAGTAAACTTGACTCGCTATCAGCAAATAAGGTAAATGTAGCCTTCAACAATGTTACACGGTATGTTTACGGCATAAGTCGTTTATGCTCACATATCACCATGGCACGACAAAATTTTGGGTTGTAGTATTATGCAATATTTGGCCGCCACGAACTGTATTTTCATGTTTAAGTCTGCTAGAATGGAAAACCCCTAAATATCTGTATGACAAGATTCAATTAACCAGATCTCAGAGACTAAACAGCGTAATAATCCCGAAATATAGTACACTAACATCTAGCCGGCTGTTTTTCATTAGTGCAATTAAAATGTGGAACAGGATTCCAGAAAATTTTAAATCAGAACTAAATAGAAGCAACTTCAGAAAGCTAATATACAAATTTTAGTGACCTCGATATGACGCTGGCCTCGTAACTACAAATAGCTGCTAGTATCTTAATCTCTATTTTCTGTCTCTCTCTATTTTCTAAATTTCACTTGCTATCTATATCACTTACTGCCTTTTAAATTGTTAAGTGCCATTGCATTAGTATTAAGCTTGAATCAAATATTTTATTTTATCTTTTAAGTAATGTTTTTTTAAATATAAATACTAAATAATAGAATGTATCCCATTGCTGATGTACATATAAAAGACTGACTAGTCTTAGTTGTACAATGAAATTAATTAAATAAATGTTATGTTAAATGTTATGTTAAATATACTCTTATATGGTGCAGAACTCTCGGCGGACGCAATGAAAACACCAAAAGCATCGAACCGCCCTCATCTCGAGAAAGCACCGCTAGAAAGTCGCCCGGAGAACTAATTCCTGAACTGAACTCATTGTTAAAGCTACAACACATGAGTAGTCGACTTTTAAACCTGACCCAATTTCCAACCGCGTTAGGTGGAAAAGACGAGTTGCCTGAACTGCGCAAATTTAGACGTTGTGCGGCGCACCTTCAACGAATGAGAGTACTAAGTTTAACAGCGAAGGAGGGTATTAGAGATACTTGGCGTTGTTTCCACGGGCAGTGCCATCAATAACATGACTGCTGAGGCGACAATTGCGATAGGGTCACAATATATATGTGGGGCATGCACTTCTCAGCAAACGAAATTTTGGATGCCAACCCATTAGCGTTAGAATAGACATGGAGTTCACGTAGCAATTTAGATTGTAGGTCTTACAATCTTAGACTAACAAAGTTGCTTCTATCATTAAAAAGAGAGGACCGTAGACTCATGACGGGTATTCTGACCGGACACTGCCTTCTGGCGTCACATGCCTTTAAATTAGACACGTTTGTGCTCGTGCCCTGCGCTTGCCAGGCTAAGACTCCAGCTATTAGGAGTGATACAGCTGTCAGATCTAGAAGCAGCAAGTGGCTTAAGTCTTAGGAAGCTTCTAGTATTTGCCAAGAGGACGGAGTTATTTTATAACATAGGTCTGGTTTTTGATAGTGGTTTTCAGTTTGGTCGTTAAATAAACTTCTGGTAACACAAGGGAATCATTCAGTCTATGTGAGGTCTTCATGGACTGGCCAGTTCGACCTAACCTAACCTCACGTAGCAATAGGATACCGGTAGCCCTTTAAGGAAGAAGGGAGTCCTATACTCAGAAAGTGAGTAGCAGTGATACTTAAAATATCCCCGTAAGTGCATAAAGCATTTACACGAAAATCAAGAAAAAGTGTCTAACGATATCGGAAAGGGCTACAAAGTTTAGACAGTTTTGCGAATTTTACAATTGATTTGACTTCTCCAAGATAACATTTCCTATACTAATAAAATGCTGATACTAACTAATGAAAACAAAAGACGAGCTGCTAGAAAAATGCATCGTTAAGCTTATAGCCGAATGCTTAACAAGTAATATTAAACGCCGAAGCAACATCCGAATCTACAAATTCACCACAAGCTATAAGAGTCTCAACTGCTTTAGCACATGTGAGTGCAATTAGTGGCAAATCAGTTGGCGTAGCGAGCAATTGTACGTAAGACAGAGTTGCGGTTAAAGCGCGTTTTTACTACAAGCAATCATAACGAACAAATAAATTGTGAAGCAAGTTCGTCGCTTAAGTCTTTCGTATTTTAGTAGTATGTTTTCACTTTTTATCGTTTAACGGTGATGATGTGAGCGGCGCCAGCAAATATACATAAAACATACAAATATAAGTTGTTAATGCTTGTGAGTGTTGAAGTAAACAGTTAAAGAGGTGCTGATGATGATACAACAAAAACATTCTTATTAGAATAGTGGCACATGCAGCTCAACAAGTTATTTACGTCGGGATTATAAATTAACAGTTGAATTGGAAAATAGCGCTAAAAATAGTGGATAGATGTTAAGGGGATGGAAAAATGTGTACGTTGAATTTTTTTTATTATATCTGTTTTTTATACTTCCAGTTCTTGTCATTACTATTTTGTTGCAAAGTGCGCGCTGCTGTGTGTAATTAGTGCTGATCGTTGAACAGGAATGACATGTGTGTGACATCTTTAAGTTGATATGTGCATAAATGACAGACTTGTTTTTATTTTTTATGTGCATGACGTTGTACCAAAGTACGGTGACATGTTTGATTGCTGTTCATGAGCATGTGAAACGAATATGTGACAAATAACAAAGAAAAAAAACAATTAAAACGTTTATTGTGTACTTAAAGAAAGCGAAAATAATGCGCTTAAGATATTGGGGTACCAGAACAAGTGAATAATAAAAAACAAAATTAACAAAAATAATAAAATAATTTTAAAAAAATATTTTAAAGTGCATTTGTGTGAGCAATATAATAATTAAAATTCCTCGTGTATTCTTTATAATTTTATATGTGCAAATATCTCTGTTCTCGGTTTAGGGATATCCTGCTTTTATGTATGTATGTATGTATTAACAAACAGCTCACAAAAGCGACAGATTTGTGTATCGGATAGATTTAACTTACTGAGTTGATATCGTAGAATACACTGCCGTCCATAGTAAAATGGCATTAAGTGTAAAAAGTGATATCGGAGAAAAATCAATATTTTTTTGGGAAATTTAAGACCTTTCAATCAAACAGTAAATTTAAAACTTTATATTATTTTAAATATGTGGTGTGGTGGTAGCGTGTCTGCCTACTATACCGAAGATCCTCGGTTACACCCCGGGCAAAGCAACATTAAAACTTGAGAAACAAGTTTTTCAATTAGATTTGGCAAGCACTCCGAACGCATTTAAGCCACGAAAGGCTTCTCAGTTAAAATACATCTGCCTTGCAAATGCCGTTCAGTCCCGTCAATTTGTAAAAATATTAAAAGGAGCACGACGCAAATTGGAAGCAAGCTTGACCTAAAATCTGTTCGGAGGCTATCGCGCCTTACCTTTATTATACTCAGCTGAGCAGAGATCACATAGTATATTAATTTTGTTCTCAAAACGATACCCCGTAACGACATTAACTAATCGAGATAGATATAGACTTCTATATATAAAATGATCTAGGCGAAAAAAAATTCATTTAGCCATGTCCGTCCGTCCGCCTGTAAACACAATAACTTGAGTAAATTTTGAGGTGTCTTGATGAAATTTGGTACGTAAATTCCTGGGCACTCATCTCAGATCGCTATTTAAAATGAACGAAATCGGACTATAACCACGCCCACTTTTCGATATGGAAAATTCGAAAAACCGAAAAAGTGCGATAATTCATTACTAAAGACGGATAAAACGATGAAACTTGGTAGGTGGGTTGACCTTATGACCAATAATAGAAAATTAGTAAAATTTTGGACAATGGGCGTGACACCGCCCACTTTAAAAGAAGGTAATTTAAAAGTTTTGCAAGCTGTAATTTGGCAGTCGTTGAAGATATCATGATGAAATTTGGTAGGCACGTTACTCCTATTACTATATGTGTGCTAAATAAAAAATAAGCGAAATCGGATGACGAACACGCCCACTTTAAAAAAAATTTTTTTTAAATCAATTTAAACAAAAAATTTTGTATCTTTACAGTATAAAAGTAAATTATGTCAACATTCAACTCCAGTAATGATATGGTGCAACAAAATACAAAAATAAAGAAAATTTCAAAATGGGCGTGGCTCCACCTTTTTCATTTCATTTGCCTAGAATACTTTAATGCCATAAGCGGAACAAAAATTTACCAATCCTTGTGAAATTTGGTAGGGGACATAGATTCTATGACGATAACTGTTTTCTGTGAAAATGGGCGAAATTGGTTGAAGCCACGCCAGTTTTTTTACACAGTCTACCGTCTGTCCTTCCGCTCGGCCGTTAACAACGATAACTTGCGCAAAAAATGATATATCTTAACTAAACTTAGTTCACGTACTTATCTGAAGTCACTTTGTATTGGTGTAAAAAATGGCCGAAATCCGACTATGACCACGCCCACTTTTCAGATATCGAAAATTACGAAAAATAAAAAAATGCCATAATTCTGTACCAAATATGAAAAAAGAGATGAAAACATGGTAATTGGATTGGTTTTTTGATGCAAAATATAACTTTAGAAAAAACTTTGTAAAATGGGTGTGTCATCTACCATATTAAGTAGAAGAAAATGAAAAAGTTTCTGCAGGGCGAAATCAAAAGCCCTGTGATCTTGGCAGGAATACTTTTCGTAGTATGACATATATAAATAAATTAGCGGTACCCAACAGATGATGTTCTGGGTCACCCTGGTCCACATTTTGGTCAATATCTCGAAAACGACTCACATATACAATAAGGGCTACTCCTTTTAAAACCCTCATTAATACTTTTAATTTGATAACCTATGTCTATACAAACACATCTAGAGTCACCCCTGGTCCCACCCTATTGCGATATCTCGAAAAGGCGTCACCTATAGACTAAGGCCCACTACGTTTAAATAATCATTAACAACTTTCATTTGATACACATGTCATACAAACACATTCCAGGGTTACCCTAGGTTCATTTGCTAAATGGTGATTTCCCTTATTTTGTCTCCAAAGCTCTCAGTTGAGTATGTAATGTTCGGTTACTCCCGAACTTAGCTTTCCTTACTTGTTATTTATTTGTTTAGTTAATGAGTAAATGTATTCGCAGGAAATTAATAACATTGAAATTTCTAAAAGATAATAATGTCGTTTTCCTGTGGACGGCAGTACAGTGTCCGGTGAGAGGTCTAGGTCCTCTTTGCGTAGATAAATGAGTTTTGCTGATACTATCGTGTTGGGAGCATAAACAATTTACCCTGATTGGCTAGTAGTTTCTGGTAATTACCTTCATGTCGCTGTGCCTGGAAGCTCATACAATAAAACCTTGTTTGTGGATGCCATATTATTTAGGCCTCCTATGCATTCATCCACTAGCCTAGAAGTTGTTTGGCAAGACTGCAAAAACACGTAAGGTTGCCTGGCTGTCTGACATAATTGGGATACTCATCGAGGATAAGCTTCTTCATAGGCTTCTCTACCAACAACTTCTTTTGCGTGGGTTTCTGCCTGAAAAATGGTGGGATAGCATCCCATTAGCATCGATTCCCTGTAGGGATCCATTGCATCACGTAGTTTGCAATATCGGCTTTTTTATGAATTTTCTTATTATTATTCCATGCTCTGTCATGTTTCCTATCTTTAGCTCAGAAATATTTTGAAGGCTTCTTGCATCATGTGTTACCTTTTCTCTGTAAGAATAGGGAAGGGAGGTATTACCACTACGGCACTAAGTGTATCAGCAAGAGACGTTCTCATCGCACCTGTTATCCCAATACAAACTATGGCTTGACAATAGTATTAAATGCCCAGTGTGCCATTTTGGGAGATATCCCCATGTTTGCCATAGAGTCGAGTGCAGGCGAAGAAAGTTATTGTTGTTTTGTTTAAAGTAGCATCTACATAGATGAACACTCCACGTGACTGGTTCTGTCGAGTGTAATCTTTAGGTATCTTGCTTACTGAAAATCGGATTTGGTGCTACCCAGAGATGTTTATGATATGGGTTTTTTTCTTCTCCGGACACTGTGAACGGTTTTGTAAGTATTGTGGCGAATATTAGCATCACTATGATGTTAGTAAATAATCACAGACAACAATAAAGCAAGCAGCCACACTTATGAACAATGCAACGAAGAATATTCCATACACATAACCAGCAGCTTGAAGCAGAGAGATTATTCACATACATATATGCAGTCGGCAGCTAAGAACAGAACTTGTTACTCTCCCATACACACGCTATGGCTAAAGAAAAACATAAACTACAAATATACATGTATATAGCTAAAAAACCAAGTATACATACAAATGTTCCATGTTCGTGAAAAGTCCAGACCTTAGGAGAAATATGAGAACGAGGCAACAGAGAGTATAAAAGCAGCGCAAGCTGAGGAATAACTAATCAGTTTGATTTAAATCAGCTATTAGTTGTGAAGTGAAGTATAATTGTGAAGTACTGCTCCCAAAGGTGTCTAAATAAAGACCATTTTACAATACTGAATTGGAGTTGTTTATGCGACAGTTCAGCGATTCGAACGTTAGTAGAAGGTGTATAATTATCAGGAACTCACAAAAACTTCGTTACAGTATTGAGGGACACTCATTTGTTATCAAACCACCCGTCTGTGATGCGCAGGCCTATTACGTGCGATGGATATAATTTGCACGTGCATCACTGTGATACAGATTACTAAGTAATCTAAATACCGGTATGGTGTCAGTAACTGAAGAAGGTCATCTATGACTTGGGTGCGGGCATCCCGTCGTCGCCACAATAGATCGGTTGTCAAAATATACAAAAAATATACAATGATACAAAAACAAATATGTTTATAACAAATAGCATGTGCACAAAAACAAAAAAAAGCGAGAAAACTAAACAAATGTCGTATAGGGAAACAAATGCCTTTTTGACCAAAACAACTTAAATCCAATTAAAGCAGTGCAAGTGTCAGCAATAAAAACAAGTTTAAAAACAAAAATGCACACGATTAAAGATTGGAGCAAATTGTAGTGAACAAATAAACAAATGATTTTAATCTTGAAGAAATGTTGCCGCTTTAAAAGCAGAAAAAATAAAAATTGAAAAGACGAAACATGAAACTCAGTCAGTTGGTCAGCTAGTTATAGAGTTGTAAAGCCAGTCGGTATGCCACTCACATATACACATTAGACACATCCCTAACTAAAGCAGTTGTTATCATCCCGTCAGCACTTCATTCGACAAATTACGCCCCACGGACGCTCTCTATGAATTTAAAAAGTGAAAAAAATAAATACCGCTATTGCTTTCAGCGCACGTTAGCAGCGGCTGTTTGAGATATACGCCTTTATGTATATTTGTATGCATAGCAGTATAAAAACTAAGCTATAAGCTGACTGAAGTTTCTCTGTGAATCAAAGTATATGAACTTCGCATTGTTGATTCCTATGACTAAGCGCTGAACAATTTCCACGCTACTCACATATTCTGAGAGACACTGCAAATTATTAATGTCTTTTACAACAATTGGCTAAACATAACTTATTTTAAGGTATTTCCACTGTCGACCAATTGGAATTGTTAGCTTTAAAGTTCAGCAAAGTTTGCAGTTTTTGAGATGCAAACTTCTATTATCGCGTGGGGCCTTAAAATTAGTCGGGCAGTTTGCAGATAAATTTCATAGCTAGAGTAAGCAAGTAAATTACTCATAGCCAACACCTACAGAGCAATAAGGCTGAAGGCAAATCTTGAAAATAATAAGGCGAGTTATTGAGAAGGTCAAGGCTACAAAACTTATGGAGATGTGCCTTTATCGCTACATGAAGAAGAAGATTATATCTTGTAAATATCTTCGTACTACATGAAGAAGAAGATTATATCTTGTAAATTTCTTCGTTTGTACCCGTTTTCGAAAACAACCGATACCTTTTTGATGACATATTGTTTATTGTTCGATAAATAATCGTTAAGTCTTTGATAAATAATCGATCACTTTTCCATAGCATATCGATACATTTTTGATAACGAATCGATAACTTGTCGATAAATTTATGGTAGTATAACGATTCGAGAATAAATCAGCGGGTTTTTGATAAATTATGGATAGTTACTTAATTGGCACTAACTATTTAAATGGTTATGGCCATCCAAAAAGGTGCGCCAGTCGCTTCTTCTATCAAACCGCCAATATGAAGTAGAAACCTGAGGAAGTGTGCGGATAGTTTTCATTCCTAAAGCAAACAAGCTAAACTACTCCAAGGTTTAAATACTATAAACAATAAGCCTGAAGGAAAAGCTTGAAAATAAGAAGGCGACTTATTGAGAACACCTAGGCTACAAACCTTTGGGGAGTGTCTTTATCGCTACCTGAAGATGAAGATTTTGTCTTGTAAATTTTTTCTTTTTGTATCCGTTTTCGAAATCAAACCGATACTTTTTCCATAGCATATCGATAACTTTTCGATAACCAGTCTATAAAGTGTTGATAAATAATAGATACTTACTTAATTGGCGCTAAGCTTTTAAATGGTTACGGTCTTCCAAAAAGTCGCGCCAGTCGCTTCTTCTAACTGGCGGTTGGATATGAAGTAGAAACCTGGAGAAGTGTGCAGATAGTTTTCATACCTGAAGCAAGCAAACTGAAACTACTCAAAGGTCAAATACTATAGACCAAAAATACTGAGGGGAGATCATGAAAGTAATGGGCGATCTATTGATAGGCACTAAGCTACAAGCTCTTCAAGAATTGTCTTTATCGCAACGTGAAGAACAAAGATTATATATTGTAAATCTCTTCTTTTTGTATCTCTTTGCGATAACAAGCCGAGAACTTTTTCATATCGATAACTTTTCGATACATTGTGGGTTACTTTTCCATAACATATCGATAGCTTTTTGATAACGAATCGATAAATTTTTGATAAATAACCGATACTTACTTACTTAGTTGGCGCTTTATCGCCTAAACGGTTATGGTAGCTTCAAGGGAATTTCAATTATTTTCCATCTGGTTTTTCCGGCGGGAGCTGGAGCCGCCCTCTCCCCCTGCTACCGTAGGAGGGTTCGGGTAAGAGAACCTTCCTGGCCGGAGCATAATCTTTCATTCGCATAGCATGCACCAGCCAGCGTAGCCGCTGTGTTTTAATTCGGTGGATTATCTTGAAATCTGCATAAGGCTCGTACATATCATCATAAGAACTTCTTCGGTACTCGCCGTCGCCGACGCTTAGAGGCCCATAAATCTTTGGAATAATTTTACCCTTGAACACGCACAGAGCCGTCTAATCAGATGTTGTCATAGTCTATGCTTTTGCATCATATAGAAAGACAGGTACGAAGGTGACTTTCTAGAACATGATATTCGTTTGCCGAGAAAGACTTTACTGATTTTCTACTGCTTGCTAGAAAAACAAAAGTATTCTCCTTCAACTGGTCGAAACTAAGCGACCAACTATAAATCTTCCTTCCGAAGCCAAATACGGCGGAAATTTCTTTTAAGCTGGGGAAACAATATCGAACAGATATCTAAGAAAGCTCAAGGAAATTAATTATACCTGTTAAAAACACTGTATATAATCTATAGTATGCTTCGATAAACAAAGAGAGCAATAAACTGATGGTAAGATGCAAAAGCTAATAAGTCCTAAGCAGGCACGTCAGCAAGACTAAACGTCATCTTTCATTTGGTACTACTGCATTGTTCAAGTAGAATTTAGCCACAAAAATTATCTCAGACTAACAGAATACAACATGTGGAAATTAGTCAATTTAGGACTTGCAATAATATAAGACGTCATAGCTTGTGGAAAATGTGATGGTTTCAAAACGGACCATATGTCTGGATCACGCAATTGTTTATTTAAGTTTAGGCCCTTTTTTTGTTTGTTGCGGGAGGGCTGAAAATGCCTGATGCACCATAATTGCTGCCGTCGCAGCAACCGTGTGTCCGTAGACTGAAAAATAGCCCCGTTTTGGAACCGTCGCCCACCCCGGTACCACTTTCGAATTACTTCAGGGTGGCGTTCATATTTCTCATCTTTTAAGAGCATACTGTTGTCCCTGCGTCCAGGTTCCCGCTATTTGCTCTGAGTGTCGATTTAGTCGCCACTGCTTCCCCTGCGCATTTCTCTGTGCTCCCTCTCAGCATCCATTAGGCGTGTCATGACTATAATGCTTTTGCCCACTGCAGTTCAGCGCCCTTTCCTGTTGCACATTGTGATACTAAATTCCTCGTGGTAGGTTCCTCCCCAAAACTCTATGAAAGGCGAGTCTACCCTCGTGGAAACGGGGGCAGTGGACATGACGTGTTCTGCGTTTTCTAACTCCGTGGCCCTATACGGTAATAGGAATAGACTCTTGCAGTGTCTTCTGATGTGACGTATATACCATAGAGAGAGCAGCTGGACATAAAGTTATTAGAATCCAGGCACGCTGGAATCCGAAATGGGAGTAAACGAAGCGAACAGCTCCCTCCCACTGCTGTGGGCCAGCAGGGATAGTTGTGAAGCTCCAATTTTCTCACAGTCATGTTTGGTTAGAAAGGAATGAGCTTCCTTCTCAACCTAAACAAATCTGCAGTGTTTTTATTATGAACGTTATCATAGGTCATATTGCAGTGATGCTTAGATGACGGTGTATACCTAACCCTCTGGCTTAGGCTGTCAGGATGAGGAGGAAAAGTAGTTGATTCATAATTTTTTCTACCGACTCTGAAGACTACAAACAGATGACTCCTATTTTTAGGCGTGCTGTTTTTCGACAGATTAGCAATGGCATCGAAATGTACTCTTTCTAATCGTCTACTACAAACTTTAGATTCATACCCATACTACTGTAACGAATTTAGGAAAAATTCTGCTTATTTGAAACCTTCTGCAAACGTTCTAATCGCTAAACTGTTGAATAAATCACTCCAATTTTAGTATGCAACTGGTCTTTATTTAGATTACTTTGGGAGTAGTACTTCACAATTAAATTTCACAACCAACAGCGTGCTTAAATCAAACTGATTACTGATTCCTCAGCTTGCGCTGCTTTTATACTCTCTGTTGCCTCCTCTGCATATTTCTCCAAAGGTCCAGACGCTTCACCTTCTAGAATCTCCAACTTGGTACCTGTATATTTGTAGTTTATGCATTTCTCTTAGTCATATGCGTGTGTATGTGTGAGCAACTAATTCGGCTGATGACCACATGTGTGTGCGTGACAGATCTCTTCATTGCCTTGTACATAAGTGTTGCTAGCTTTAATGTGTACATGTATATGAGTGTGACTGCTTTCTGTTTTGTTGTTGTGATTATTTACTAACAGCCTAGTGATGTCAACATTGGCCACACTAATTTTGCTATATAAAAAAAATCTACCCATCCTAATGTGCATGTGCTGTTATCTTAAACTCTGTAGCTACCTTTAACGCTATTATAATAACACACAAATCACTTAGATATAACACTAATTAAATACAGTTGATATTAGTACATATTTTTCATTAGTAGTTTAAATGTTTTATTTCGACAAGTTTTATTTTGACTATCAATACAATCAAGTTGATATTAGAAATATTTATCACTAAGTCAATGTCATGTTGGTTTAAATTACTTCGACAACAAATCCAGGAATTCTGGTAGGCATTGAAGCGAGATTAAAACCATTTGCTCATTACTGTTGTGTGTGAACCATTAAAACATCATTTTGTTATCAGTTAGTAGTGTGAGTTAACCGTTTATGTGTGAATAACAGCTATAGCTCAAAAGCCTTAAACTAAAACAGCTTACTACAAAGAAGAAAAGTTACTCGATTTTAAACTCGTTGGTAGCAAAAATATGATGATGACGTGAGTACCAAGTACTCATGAAGTTCGGTTAAGGTACAGATGTATGTATGTCTGGAAAACTCCTTTAATTTAGTTGACTAGAGCTTGCACAGAATTTGAACTTAAACCTTAACAGAGGTAACTTTAGCAATAGTTCCGATATTGATGTTTTCTAGTTACCGATAATATGCCGATAACAAATTGATAACATTCCGATAAGAAATCGATAACTTTTCGATAACATCGACATATTTTTGATAACAAAATCGATAACTTTTACGATAACATGCCGCCAAGGAATTGGCAACTCCCCGACAGTAGATCTATAAGTTTCCAGAAAAATTGGATATCCTTTTGATATAATATCGAGAACTTTTTGGTAAGTAATCGATAACAAATCGATAACTTTTCGACCATACTGCGATAAGAAATTGGTAAAAATCCGATAACCAATCGTTATTTTTTATTTAATTTTTATTTATTTTATTCTACCTTATTTTATTTTCTTTTGTTTTTTGTTGTATTTCATTTTATTTTAACTATTTGTTTTTGCTTGCATTTTAATAAAAATAAAAAAATAAATGCAAGGCACGATAATCTCCAAAGAGATTTTAGGCGAATCTCACTTCCAATTGCGCCGGACGAGACGTACATGTTTCACACCGACTCCGAACGGACTTCGCAAGGCAGATGAGTTTTCACTGAGAAGCTTTTCATGGCAGAACACACTCGCAGTGTTTGCCAAATCGACGTAGCTTAGAAAAACTTTTTTCTAACTCACAAAATTTTATTGAAATTTTTCTTTGTTGATGTTGCTATGCTCGGGTATTGAATCCAGGATCTTTGCTATGGTAGGCGGAGCACGCTAGCACCACACCACCGTGACTGCCGCTTGCATTTTATTATTGAATATAAATCTAACCAAATAATGTGCAAATATGTTACAATCAACAAAACCCCTAAACGAAACAATTTACAACTTAAACCTGAAAACATTACCACATGCTTTGTTTATACCCAGATGCATTTGTACACAGGGTATTATAACTTTGATTGGATAACGGTTGGTTGTACAGGTATAAGGGAATGAGATAGATTTAGACTTCCATATATCAAAACATCAGTATCAAAAAAAAATTTTATTAAGCCATGTCCGTCCGTGTATCCGTCTGTCCGTCCGTTAACACGATAACTTGAGCAACTATTGAGATATCTTCACCAAATGCGGCATACGGACTTATCTGGACCCAGAATAGATTGGTATTGAAAATGAGCGAAATACGACTATAACCACGCCCACTTTTTCGATATCGCAAATTTAGAAAAAATGGAAAAAATGAGATAATTAAAAAAAAATACCGCTAAGGTAATGAAATTTGGTACGTGAATTTGTTTTACGAGGCAAAATATAAATTCCAAAATTAAAAGGAAAAAATTTGGCAGTTTAACAAGTCGTAAATCAAAAGCGTTTACGATATTACATTGAAATTCGGCATAGACACTATCCTTGCCAAATTATATAGACTGATTGAAGATAATCAAAATCGATTAAGACTACGCCCACTTTTCTTAAAGGTCTAACCTGAACAAAGTTTGCAATAACTCTATGGTATTTAACTGCATTTGACTGATATAGAACAAACTGGTTGATATAGAACAAAACTTAAACAAATTTTGAAATTGGGCGTAACCCGCACCGTTTTTTTGTTACCCTTTCCAAAATACTTTTAATGCCAAAATAGAACCATATATGTATTTTTGTGCAGCCTTTAACACTATTCACCACACAAAGCAAACAACAACAGCGTTCCAAGTGCCCAGCTGGATATATAATGTTTGGTTTCACCTGAATTTAGATTGCTTACTTCTTTTCTAAACACTTTGTGTATCAGTAATAAAAACCGCGCATTTGCTCATTTTGCCATTATATCTCTGGCTCTTTACTTTCAACAAATGAGCAGTGTATACATCTCTTTGTGCACTTGCATGTATAAAAATGCGTATATGTAAGTGATGTGTTTACCTTAAGTTGCTATGTGATGTCGCTCATTACCCTACAGTGTAATGTCTACATTTACACATACATTCAATACTACTCACTACGCCTGCATTTACATTCCCCAGATATAAATTCCCCACTTAGCCTACCACTTACAAAGATTACGCTTACACTTTCAGAATTGCCCCATAACGTGAAGAAAGATGTTTACACATTAAAAATAACAGCTGCATAAATAAAGTTCAAAAATATAATTGCAAAAATACAACATTTAAAACTAAAAAAGTACAACTCTAGCACTTTAGACACAGCAAAAGAAGCAAAAAATATTAATTATTGCAAAAAGAGTAAATATAAACAAAACAAAGCAAAAAAAGTATAAACAAAAAACAAAAACGAAATTTTTTATCTACATTGCAGCATACTCGTAAAACAACAATTGTGCATTCATAGGAGTACTAATTACAGTTCGAGCAGACTTCAAATTTAAAAGCTAAGCGACGCAGGCTTCGAAATATACATCCATTGATGTGATTTCCTGAGCATTGGCAAGTTTTCAACAGCGAATCTAATAAATGTTCATATGCATGTATGTTTGTAATAATTTGTGGAATGTGTTAACTCAACACCAGCGCACACAATAACAACAATAATAACATTACAAAGACATATTGCAATAAACGTAACGAACGCACAACGAAAGTGAAAGGTAATTTTAACTTTTTTCTTTTTTCTTATTAAATGTTTTATCTAAAAAAATACTGTCATAAACAAAATATACACAAAATACATACAATTTATATTTAAGACAATCATAATACACCATTTAATTATCATTTCTTTTCATAAAATTCCTTTGATATACTAATCTTTTTAAATATTTATGTTAAGTATTGTCATGCTTTGTTATCTGCGCTAGATAAAATTAGAAACTGAAAAACAAGTAAAGGTGTATAAGTTCGGATGTAACCGAACATTATATACTCAGCGTGAGCTTCAATTGTACATTTCATTTCAGATAAATTACTTTTCTACATAACACGTGGCACCACCCGTTTAAAAAAAATGTCTCCACATTTCCTCTTACAATAAAACTTGATAAGTGAAATATCATTGATTCAAAACTATTTTTTGCTAAGTTATAGCTTATTATTCTAGCCTACGACCCTTTTAAATTTGTTTTATATCTAAGTTGCCGTGATCTCGGTTAAAGACCGTCCATTTTTACTAGAAATATTTTCTGTTATAAGGACAATATGTGTACACAATTTCATCACGATCCGTTAATTTTTCTTCGAGTTATGGCTCCCGAAACATAGAAAATTGCTTAGTCGTAAAAGGGGCGGTGCCACACCCATTTTCAAAAATTTTAGTGCTTTCCAAATTTAATGTTATAATTCAATTTAGAAAGTAAAATTCTATTGATACAAAGCTCTTTTTCGCTAAGATATAGCTTATTTATTCGTCCACGACCCTTCTAAAAATCTTTTATATAAAAGTGGGCGTGGTCCTTAACCGATTTCGTTAATTTTCTTCAAAGCGTTCCTTATAGTAAAGACAACCTCTCTGCCGAATTTTGTTACGATAGGTTTAACGATTTTGATTTATGATTAATAATATTTGTAAAATTAATTTTATCACAAGTGGGCGGTGCCACTCCCATTTTAAAAATTTTTTCCAAATTTTTATCAAGAGTCTCAATATCAGTCCACGTGTCAAATTTCAACATTCTAGGTGTATTATTTACTAAATTATCAGGTTTGTTGTGTTTTCCAAAATTTTGTATATTTAAAAAGTGGGCGTGGTTATTATCCGATTTCGATCATTTTCAATACCAATCTATTCTGGGTCCAGATAAGCTGTATACCAAATTTGGTGAAGATATATCAATATTTACTCAAGTTATCGTGCTAACGGCCGGACGGACGGACGGACGACATGGCTCAATCACATTTTTTCGATACTGATAATTTTGATATATGGAAGTCTATATCTATCTCGATTCCTTTATACCTGTACAACCAACCCTTATCCAATCAAAGTTAATTACTCTGTGTGCAAAGCACGCTGAGTATAATAACAAGTAAGGGCATGACTCTCTTCATAGACTTCATATCTTTCATGAATGTGACTGAACAAAATTTTATCCCATTCGTAATATCCAAATAATCGGCTGTATAAGATAAGAAATATATAGTTAACAGATGTACATACCCAAGCGATTTTTAAGATAAATATAAAAAAAATAAAATAATAAAAAAAAACTTTTAAGTTAAACGGTTTTATTGAAAACAATACTTACATGAAGTAATAATAATAAAAAATAATAAAATAATAAAATTTCTACAAATGTGAGGCGTAGCATAACTTGATTAAGGTTCAGTTGGCCTTACTTATGACTATCAATAAAATTTGAAGCGTCCACCGCTTTTATTTAAATGTCTGATCAACGCCCTAGGACCTACCTAATTATTTTCTAGCTTTTAGTATTATTATTACTTCATGTAAGTATTGTTTCATAAAACCTTTAACTTAAACATTTTTTTTAATTATGTTTTTTCATGTTTTTAAGTCTTATTTCATTATCCATTATGTCTCATTCTATTTAGTTCATTTAGTGACTCATTATTACAAGGACTCTTTCCTGACAATTTGTTACAATTTAAGTTCATCAATATGTAATCCTTCCAAAGACTTTACTCGACTCTGCCGCCACGTATGCTTGTCACTCTCAATTCAAAATATTTTGATGTCACTCTACGGACGGTATGTAATATTTGTTCCAAATATGAGCCAAGTCGGACCACAAAAGAATTTTTCTGAATATCTCGATCTTGCGCCACCCAGCGGCGATTTTTTCATAGAGTCGCTTTTTATTCTTGTATGTTATTACGTGTTCCAAATATGAGCCAAATAGGACCACAAATACGATTTTTGTGAACATCTCGATCCTTGCGCCACCTAGCGGCGATTTTTTCATAGGTCGCTTTCTATTCTCGTATGATTACGTGTTCCAAATATGAGTCAAATCGGAGCACAAATACGATTTTTGTGAATATCTCGATCATCCTTTTTTCTTATTATGGCATTGTCATCGGTTCTGAACTATATTCCAAGTTTCAAGCTTGTAGCTTATCGGAAGTACTAAATGTCAATTACAAAGTTCGTTCACAACGGCCGTGCATGCGGCCTGCTAGTCAAGTCAAGCTAAATAAAACCGTTTAAAAATAGATAGGCGGTTTGTGCGAGGATGCCAAAGTTTCACGTTTTTTGTGGTCTACATGAAATAGCTATGACAATTAATTACTTATTTCAACAATACATGACGTAAGCGTAAGATTCTGATGAAATCTGGAGCTTCTAGCTGTTCAAATGGTGTAGATATTGCGAAAAGTTTCTTATCTGAATAATTTGTTGTAGGTGACATTTGCTTTATATTGAAATTGAAGCTTCTAGTTGTTAAAATGGGGCAGTAATTACGAAAAGCTTCATATCTGAACAATCGTTGTGGGGGGATATATGCTATATATACGACCAATCTCATCCATTTTTCAGACAACAATATGTGCAATATACGAAAGCATATGGTGAAGTTTGAAGCTTCAATCTCATAAATTGAGGAAGAATGACAAAAATCTCTTTTTCTGAAAAATCGGTTGTATTGGGGGATATATGCTATAGTGGTCCGATGCGGCCGGTCCGACAAATGTCTAATCGGACACCTAAATATACCCGCTCACCAAATTTTATCAAGATATCTCAAAAATTGAGGGACTAGTTTGCATACAAAAGACAGACGGACATGGTTAAATCAACTCAGCTCTCATCCTGATCATTTCGGTATACTTATGGTGGGTCTATCTATTTCTTTACGGACTTACAATTTTGAGATTCGTGACAAAGTTGTTATACCATTTTCATTATATGAAAAGTATAAAAATTTCTTATAATAAAACTCGTAGGCAAAATGAAATGTAGTGAAATGGAAAGTATTATACATACATACATAGATAAATGAAATAAAAACTGTATTTTATAATAGGTACGTTGCTCAGGCGCAACTTGAATTGCTGACACGACGTCATATATACCTCTAATTGTCTGCGTGTCTGCGTGTCTGCCATGCACACCCTTCATGTTGATCAATTGTTGGCAAATTACATGAAATCGCGTTTGGATACTATGGGCCGAGTCACAATGAAGTTTTTTCATTTAGATGCGTACAACGCAAATCCTATGCATTCCAGTAACATCGCCACTACAAACAAGTCCAAATAAGTATGAAAAATAATTTCACTTGCAAAGTGAGAAAGCACCCTTAGCCAAAGCAAATGTCGAGTTCTTCTTCTTATGCTTTGCTTGCAACAAATGTTGGAAAAAACTAGTGAGATATTAGATAACTTTACAGCAAAGGTCTTCAATGAAAGGACTAGAACCTGTTGCCATTACCGTGTACAATTGATAATCCTCATGTGGTGGAGGGAAGGAAGCTTTCATTTGTACAAGTTAAACAAATGTAAAGATAGGACACCACCCTGCGAAATTATTTGTTTAGTTGTGCATGGTTTTGATGTTACGTTCCTGAACTGGAACGATAACTGCCGACCACGCAGATATTTTCCAGTCCACCTTTTGAAACTGTGAGGAAGGGCGAACCCTAACATGTATTGCAGTAACGTGCCTTGATTGATTGTGTCAAAGGCTTCTTATAACCCTAGCGCTACAAGACGGTTCTATGATGGGGTTTTTGGCTCAGTACGCAATTGATGTGTGTGTTGAGGGCGTTTAGCGCGGTGGTAGTGCTATGTAGTTTGGTTGCCTCGTCGCATAGTACGTCAGCCGTTATGGGATAACTGTTGACTATTTTTATATCTTTCATGAAAATGAAATGGTATATTAATTTTCTCACGCATCTCAAATTGTAAGTCTTAAAGGAAAAGAGATACACCCACCAATAAGTATACCGAGATGATCAGAACGAAGAGCTGAGTTGATTTAGTCTGTCTGTCTGTTTGTTTGTATGCAAAACTAGTCCCTTAATTTTTGAGATATTTTGATAAAATTTGGTAATCAGGTATATTTAAGTGTCCGATTAGACATTTGTCGGAACCGGCCGGATCGGACGACTAGAGCATATATCTCCCATACAACCGATTTTTCAGAAAAGAGGTTTTTTGTCATATCGTCCTCAATTTATCAGATTGAAGCTTCAAACTTCACCATATGCTTTCGTATATTGTACATATTGTTGTCTGAAAAATGAATGAGACCGCATATATCCCCCACAAACGATTGTTCAGATGAGAAACTTTTCGCAATTTCTACACCATTTTAATAGCTAGAAGCTTCAAATTTCACTAAATGCTTACGTATATAGCATACATTGTTGCCCTGAAAAAATCATAGAGATCGGTGGTATATATATTACATACCCCATTTAAACTGTCATTTTTGCCCCTTTTTTACGGCTAGAAGCTTCAAAATTCATCAAATTTCATCAAATAGTTACGTTTACGTAATATATTGTTGAAATAAGTGATTCATTGAAAAGGAAGATATCTGCTCTGAGGCGCCTTCATTCATTCGTATAACATGAACTTAAGTTCATCATACAACTCCCTTTGATACACGCATAATTGGGCGCATCGCGAAATACCGAGCATGCAATATGTTGTTGGTGCAGAGAGGTGCAATGTTTGTAAATTGCTTTATAAAATTCTGCGAACTTTTTTATTAATATCTTAATTCGTTCGAAGCGTCATACAAACATAATAATATTTCATTCGTTCAACCATTCGCTTTGGCAGTCAGCAGGAATTCATTGTCCGTCTGCTTTAATTGAGCACCTTAGCGTGGTTATTTCGCATTTATTACGAATTATATAAAAATTTATGTACATACGTATGCATATACGCAATACACATACATATATAAAAAAGAAATATTTAAATATTTCTGCACAGGCATATTTCCTCAGCGCATAATGCATACGGGGAAAATATTTATGAAGTATGGCGCAGCATTGTCATTGAACTCGCCCATTTACAAGGTGTGCACTCACCTACATACTCGCATATACATATGTATGTACATCTATGCATGCTCTGCTCTGCCACTTTGTTTGATTTGTTGTCTCTATGCGTTGTTTGCATATCAGATAAAGTTGCACGTAACTCTTCTTCATTTTGTTTTTTGGTTCACTTAGTTTCGTCGTAGGCTGCTGTTCATCATTGTTGAACGTCATCACCACACAAAGCTAAACTACGCACCCAATTCACACGTTGTAAGTGGGATTATGAAACATACGTCAAGTCAGTTTTAAAGATATGATTACCTAATAACAGTACGTCATGTTATAGTGTGATATTATTTTCATACCCAAAAGTTGGCAGTTCGTTTTCTGGAACAGAGATCATGGACATTTTTTTCAGGAAAGTGTTTACATACATACATAGAACCTAATTAAACTTCTTGCGATATAGATAGATACTTGTTAAGAAATGCACTGCGACCACCGGTCTATTGTACACCTTTTTTTTTATGCGGGAGTGCTGAAAAATGCTTAATGCACCATAATTGCTGCCGTTGCAGCAACCGTGTGTCCGTAGACTAAAAAACAGCCCCGTTTTGGAACCGTCGCCCACCCCGGTATCACTTTCGCATTACTTCAAGGTGGCGTTCCATATTCTCATTTTTTAAGTGCCTACTGTTGTCCCTGCGTCCAGGTTCCTGCTATTTGCTCTGAGTGTCGATTTAATCGCCACTGCTACGCATTTCTCTGCGCTCCCTCTCAGCATCCATCAGGCATGTCATGACTATAAATGCCATATTGCTCACTGCAGTCCAGCACTCTTTCCTGTTGCACATTTGTGATACTATATTTCTCTTGGTAGGTTCCTCCCCAAAAACTCTGTGCAAGTCGAGTCTTTCCTCGTGGAAACGAGGGCAGTGGAACGTGTTCGGCGTTTTCTAACTCTGTATCGCGTCGTCGGATACCGTCCGATAAGCACTTGCTATTCTTAGAGCAGCAAGTCGGTACGCTGCTAATATATCTTTTGATGGGTCCGTTTATATCCATACCACCCTGGTGCTGCGTACAGTATTATTGAGCTGGTTACTGTGGACAATAGCTGACGTGTAGCTTCACTCGGACCACCAATGTTAGGCATTATTCGCATAAGTGCTCCATTAACTTTGGTAACTTCTCTACCACCGCTCTGAAGTGCTCTTTGAAAGTTAGCTTAGAGTCAACATGCACTCCTGAGTATTTTAGAGAATCCTTTGAGGTGATTTGATGATCCCCGACAGTTAAGACTAACTCGTTCGCCGACCGTTTGGAGCTTACTCATACACTTCCGCCTTTTGGCTAGCGAACTCCATTCTCATATTGGTCAGCCATTCCTTTATTCTTCCTACGGCGTCATTACATAATGCTTGAAGCAGGTCCAGTTTCTTGGCCACTACTATCACTGCAATATCATCAGCATATCACAAAATTTTGCGTGTTTTCTGGTAGATCAATCTTTAGCATCCCGTCATAGTTTACATTCCAAAGCATTGGACCGAGAACAGATCCCTGTGGGACGCCTCCTCTATTGTACCCTCATCTCCTTCATAACATCTCATCTAGTTGCGGGGAAATAATGTAACTGTCAAAAGTTCAATGACGTTATGAGCACTTCAAATTGTCATAAGATCAATTGGCCTTTTGACCACTTCAAACGTTCATAAGATCAATCGACTTTATGACCTTTCTTAATTTGACGTTTAATTTGAAATTTCCGTTTGACCTTGTAACCAATTCAGGAAATTAAATGGGTTACACTAAAATCACACAAAGTCCACCGCCACTCTGTTTACGACGTGGAAGGAACAGATGTCATAAATATTGGATGTTCGCGTCTATGGTGTCCACTACCGAGGTCTTAGGAGTAACATTCGATAATACTCTAACCTTGAAGGCTCATACCACCGAAATTGAATCGAAAGTACAAAGTCGCAACAAAATCCTCAAGTCGCTTGCCGGCAGCACCTGTGGAAAAGATAAATAAACGTTGCTAACCACGTACAAATCAATTGGCTGGCGGCTCATGAGCTACGCGTCACGACTTTGGTCGCCTGGTCTTAAAAATACTTACTGGAAACGGCTACAGGCTTTTCAAAATGCTGCAATTAGAACTCCCACCGGATGTCTCCTTATGACCCCCCGAACACCACCTACATAGTGAAGCCAAAGAGCTCAATATCAAAGAGCACAACGAAATGCTGAACGGGCAGTTTTTGCTAAATCTTCACAAACTAGGACATCCTAGCAAATAACTGCTTGATCTAGCACCGTCTCCACGGGGATTAAGGGAACATCTCCATAAGCACTATGACGATATCCGATACCTGCATAGCAGTTTGATCCAGACAAGCATAAGCAGGCCCTAAGCCAAATCCACACAGAATCGGTAAACGCCTTTGCCAGGACGCGTCCAGTGAACCCCGTTATTAATATGTAATATCCCACCCTTGCAGAAGAATAAAGCACAAACCCGAGGGAGACACGAATTACCATGGACCAACTTGGCTCTGGGTACTGTAACAGGTTAAACTCTTACTTGTCCAGAATCAACCCTGACATACGTAATGTATGTACATATGTCCTGCATGCAATGTGTCCCCACATGACACCAACCATCTTTTCAATTGTAATGTGAAACCTACGCCTCTAACACCTATCTCCCTATGGTCCGCCCCTGTTGAAACAGCCAGTTTCTTTGGACTCCCGTCCCCTCCATGAGGACCTCACATAGACTGAATGACTCCGTAGTGTTACCAGAAGTTTGTTTTAACGATCAAACTGAAAAACCCTATCAAAACCAAGACTTATGTTATAAAATAACTCCGTCCTCTGGCAAATACTAGAGCTTCCTAAGACTTAAGCGTTAGAGCGCTTTGATGACAATTTTTGAGTGGTCGTGGAAGCACTGTGAAAACAACAACAACAACCATTTCGGGAAAACAACCATGACCCTATTCAGCAATTAAAAAACAGCACAAAAGCTAGCAACTTCGAAAGATATGTGCTTTCTATTTCAAAAATATCCTCGCCATCCCAGCTTTTAAGCCGACTTTGCACTTTAATGAAACCAGATCCAGGAAAAGCAGCGCAGCAAGCGAAAATTTGGACAAACATTTTTCTATACGCTTTTAGTTGAATAAATTCTTATCTCAGAAAGGACCACATTGTGCCAGTTTTTATCCGAAGAAGAATGCTGTAGTCAACGGAACTGAATGGCTGGATCTTCAGAGTCTACAACAGAGGTATATGAACCGTTGACATCAATTAGGTGACTAACAATTTGAAATAATAAGATATATGGTACCAACACCGATTTACGTTTGAAAACGAAGCGCCAAGAGGTAGGTCTATTAAGCAGAACGAGGTAAATGGTACGATGCTACAAAAAATCAGAGTTTATACTTGTACCTGTTGGCAAAAAAGAAGTTTTCGGGCTTATAAAATCTTTATTTGGAACAGTAATGGCTAAGCCAGCATGTTGAACTTCAAAAAAACTTACCGCCTTATGATCAAACCCGACAAATGTTGTTCTGAGTATCTCTATCTTTACACCTGCCTCTCCTTCGCCTCTTCTTTTTCTTCTTCTCTTGTTTCCTCTAGCCTATGCGTTTTTTTTTCAGTTTACCCTAATCAATCCACTCAATTTCCCAATTCCTTTTCATTACCTCGTAAATTTCCCCTATTTTCTTCTTACTCGTCCTGGTTTCAAACTTATCTTAGCCTAACTTTTACTCTCACTGTTAGTCTTAATCTTATTCTTATGCTGACATTACTTCCCCTGTTAACTTTTTATTCCTCCTTTTTCTCAAACCATTACCCTTATTCTTACTTTTGCTTTCATTCCCCTATTCATCTCCTCCACCTTCAACTACCTCTATTTTTCATTCTTCAATCCTTTTTTCCTCTTCTCCTTTCTTTCGTATTCCCTTTTCCAATGCGGAGATATATCGTGTTAGACATTTTTCCGCACATTTCGTATCTAAAGTAATGAAAATTAGCAAAATAGGACCAAAAATATTGCCTCCCTACTACTTTACAAATTTTTGTCGTGATACTAACAACTGACTTCATTTGCCTGTTTTTATTGCATTATCTTAATATATAAAGAACACGTGCCACACAATTGAGGCCACTGGACTCCTAAACTACTGAACCGATTTTGAATTTTGTTTGCATCCCGTGTGTATTTTGATATAACTTGAAATATAGGATAGGTTACTGGGTGACTAGGGTCTCGAGATATAGGCCAAAACGTGGGCCAGTGAATGCCTAAACAGTGTTTATACAATATGGATATCAAATGAAAGCTGTTGATGAGTGCTTTAGTACAGAGTAATATATTATCCCGAGAAGGACTGGGACTGGGGTTATGACTAGGACTGGAACTGAGACTCGGAGTGGGACTGGGACTGGGACTGGAATAAAATACATACCACCCTCTGGGACAGGCAATAAGGGATGCAGAAAGATAAGAAGAAATTGAGAGAAGAGAAAAGAGGTAAGGAGAAGGAGATTGAGAAAGAGATAGAATGAGACGAAGATGGTGATAGATGAAGCGAAAAAGACTGAGGAAGGAGTGAATAAAAGGATTGGGAAAAATGTGAAGAGGGGGAAGGGCAGATTCAGACGGAAAAAGCTTATTAAAATGTATGCAGATAAGCCAAATTTAGGGCAGGACAACGTCTGCCGGGTCTTCTAGTGAAATATATAAAAACTTATCTTCATCTAACTAAACAAAGATATGGCGAAATCAATACAACGTAAAGGTGCGACACAAAATAATTGACCTTATGAGCAAATGATAAAAAAGAGTTGACTTTTTGACCATTATGGCCATTGGCCATCCTCATATATTGATAGTATGACACACTGACATTGTAACCATTTGACATTGGACGTTATGAGCTTTTCGTATGGTCATAACCTTATTGTTTTTGTAGCCAATTAAAGTGGTGACTTCAATTAATGTTATGGGCGTTGAACTTATATCACTCCTCCGTAGTTCCTATCTCTATCACTGTCTTCTCGTCGATCGTTTATATGACAACACTGATAACTCAATATTTTTTTACGTCCGCACGCTTTCTTTGGTAATTAGGATGCACAAAAAATTATAAGCATATCGCGCGATGATGAAATGAGAGAAATTGTTAAAACAAACTTGAGATCTTCACTACATTCGAAGAAATCTAAACTCATTTTACCAGAGCAAAGTGTAGCCCAAAGTAACGGAATGGTAAGTTTTCAAAGCTTTCTACATACAACTGCGGTATACATCGCTTGTCGAGATCCACCTTACAAAAATCAGCCTTTTTCGAAGGACCTCAGTTTATAGCCAAAAAATTAAAATAAAAAAAATTTTTTTGTACTTCAATTGAATGAATTAACTGCTTTAAACTATACTTAAAAAAATATTGGTTAAAATTTCCATTTTAGGCAAAAATTACATATTAAATTTGTAGTCACGTAAAAGATAACGATGCGTCTCTTAGACGTATTTTTAAAAAACAATCGTATATATTTCAGCAAACAAAACAGCTACTACTGAAAAACACCCCCACAAGTTAGTAATGATGGCTGAGAAAACTGAGAATGAGAATGCTCTCTCTTTACGATTGTGGGAGACTGAGAGCAAAATTAAAACGACGTGCGTCTCACAGACGTACGTTATCTCACTAGGATTAAGAAAAACACCCTATTTCAACTTGTGTAAGTCTATTTATTTCAATACTAAACACTA
Organism: Eurosta solidaginis; assembly: GCA_029619165.1. NCBI lineage: Eukaryota > Metazoa > Arthropoda > Insecta > Diptera > Tephritidae > Eurosta > Eurosta solidaginis. The sequence continues at coordinate 28,264 of JARSSU010005087.1, forward strand.
AGCCATTAGGCCAATTATCACTTACGACTGAAGAAAATGGAGCTCAAGTTCATTTCATTTTATCAAAAAGCATAAAAACAAATATAAACAAGTAAGGAAGCCTAAGTTCGGGTGAAACCGAACATTACATACCCAGCTGTACACTTGAAATTCTGTTGTTGTTTGTTTTGTGTGCTTAATAGTGTTAAAAGGCTGCGCAATAATACATATACATATGGTTCTATTCTGAACTAATTTTTCTTCGAGTTATGACTCCCGAAACATTGAAAATTGCTTAGTTATAAAAGGGACGTTGCTATGCACATTTTTAAAAATTTGAAGTTTTCCTATTTATTGTTATAAACCCACTTGGGAAATGAAATACCATTGATATAAAGCTCTTTTTGCAAATATACAGCTTATTTTATTCGTCAACGACGCTCTTAAAAATGGGCGTGGTCCTTAACCGCTTTCGTTAATTTTTCTTCAAAGGATTCCTTATAGTAAATGCAACCGCTCTGCCGAACTTTGTTACGATAGTATAACGATTGTTGATTTATGATTAATAATTGTTTTTTTTTCACAAGTGGTGCCACGCCCATTTAAAAATTTTTTTTTAATTTTTATCAAGAGTCTCAATATCAGTCCACACGTCAAATTTCAACATTATCGCTATATTATTTACTAAAAATCAGGTTTAATGTGTTTTCCAAAATGTTATATACATAAAAAGTGGGCGTGGTTATCATCCGCTTATTTTCAATACCAATCTATTCTGGGTCCTGATAAGCTCGTGCATCAAATTTGGTGAAGATATCTCAATATTTACTCAAGTTATCGTGTTAACAGAGAGGCGGACGAACGAACGGACATGGCTCAATGAAATTTTTTCGATACAGATGTTCTTGATATATGGAAGTCTATATCTATATCGATTTCTTTATACCTGTACAACCAACCGTTATCCAATCAAAGTTATAATACCCTGTGTACAAGTACAGCTGGGTATAACATAGAACATGCCATTGCCCAAAAGACTTAGGAAACGAACGCGAAAAATCTATTTGGGCAGTATAATATAAAAGACTTAGGAAACGAACTCGAATAAATTTATTTGTTAGTATAATATAAAAGACTGAAGAAACGAACTCTAGCAAATAAGGCACGCTAATACTGAACACAGAACAAAAGCAGGCAGTAGATAGTCACTATGTACAAAATAAGCCATAAAATCATACATACAAATATATCTACGTTAGTAGTGCTCATATAAGTGTATTAAAGCACTTTTGTTCAGCATTACTTAAAAGCATAAGAAGTCGTAAAGAATAACAGAAGCGTGTACTAAAAATATACAAAATTTGCATATTCGAAAAGCAATACTGCTGTACAAAATTCTAGCACGCAGTTAGCATATTAGTAAGCAATATCCGGTGTTGATGAGCTGTGGGGTTGACACCCGGCATCCGTTTGACTACGAAGTGTTTTACTGCATAGGAGAAATACGTGGGCATATTTGTACATCTGTTTATTAAAAAAATACCTGTATGAATGACTTCACATACATTTGAAAATAGGTGTTGCTGCATTTACCGTTTACTCACTTCTTCATGGGTAATTTGATAAATGGTTATGACCAATTTTGGTGTGCGCTGTAGAAACAAAAATACCGGTAGCACTTTAATCAGCTAATCAACCAATGGTTAATGGCTGGTATATCAATCCTCTATAATCGATAAGCCTAATAAATTGGCATATAAGTACATAAATGAGTGGATTATAATGCTTGAGGCTTTGTTGAGCTGGCGTCATCGCTGATTCACTTTAAAGGCTTAACCGTGAATACAACTCCTAAATGCCCACACGAGTAATTGAGTATGTAGAAGCTCTTCAATAAACATCATATTACATACATAAATAAATCATTTGATGTCACTTTGATGGTTTCATGCTATTAAATAATGGCAAACTCGCAAAATTTGAGGAGCGGGTTTTTTGGTTTTGGTGTGTCATGCTATTGGCTTCTGAGGTATGTAGCATGAACACATATATACACACACATTCATACACGCTCATTCATTTGTAAGTATGCTTCGCTACATGCTTAATAAATTTACAAGTTTTGTTGGTTTTATTTCATTTTTTCACTTACTTCTTCAAGTTATACTCGTTGTTTGTTAGATTGCTTGCTTTGCTTGTATCATCATCATCATCATCATGCTGGCATTCAAAAATTACATAATAGACTTTTGCAGCGTCACAACCAAGAGCTTACTTAATTTAAATTATCAAAAATTACTGTGCACTTTTTTGGAGAATTTTAGTTTTTAATAGCAAACATTTTCCCAACTAAATTGACATTGATTTTAAGGTTAATTACGCCTTTTCTCATATTAAATGTGGGTGATAATAACACGCCTAAGCCTTAATACAAAAATTGTTATGCTAAAAGAACTTTAATTCCGTGGCACTTGCTACTTTTAAGGTATGGTAAAAAAATATTTGCCTCACTGGATTGTGTTGTTCTTGAAATGCCTAGAGATTTTGATGTGAATTATGACATCAGAGATTAAAAAAGTTAGATATTAAATGTTTAAGTATTAAATATTTCGGGAAAATTTTAAACTACCCGACATCAGAACGGACAAGGCGACAGCTGCTTCGATTATATCTTTTAAATCTCCGGAAGTCTTCACTCCTGCAATTATCGATCTCTTTATAAACAAACTCGACCAAAGCCACGTCTTGTTGTTCTACAACTTTTTCCCAATTACCAGCCGGAAGGCTTTTGTAACAAACTTACTTTTTATATTTGAATGTATTTTTATTACTTTTATTAGGCCTCGATGCACTGCGACCTCTATTTAGATCTATTGTGCTTGACCTTTCAGCCAATTACGGTATGTGGAGATTTTTAATGTAAGTACCATTTCGGGCTTTTTACTTAATTTCAAGAAGTAATTAAGCGTCACGACATCTAGATGTGAGAGCCTCTGCCTTCCCAGAGCGATACATTAGCAGAGAATGTGAACCGGCGCTTCACCCTCTCATCAATTATTAGTCTTATCAGCAAACCTGTCCTAATGTATGGTTCTGAGTCGAAAACTGTATCGAAAAAATATTAGATGCCCCAGGAAGTATTCGTAAACTTCTCCGCAAGGCACATGCTATAGTCTGAGACAATCAAATCGCACTCGATGCAATTTCGTTGCTGGAAAAAAAAACTCAGCACCGGTCCGAAAAAGCTGAACCAACTAGGTACATGCAATGTAGTACCACTGGTCTGGGTTCTAGGCCATATGGGAAAGAAGAGTAATGAGCGGGCAGACTGCATAGCGAGGGAGACAGCCTGGGCTTGAGCCGCTTCTACCAGTAATAGAGAGAGAGACTCTTAATACAAACTAAGTTACTGATGGAGGGTTTGAGTACAAATCTACATGACGATATAGGCTTATCAAAAAATAAACTAAAAATTCTTACAGGATATTGCAGACTTAACAGCAATATGTATAGATTAGAAATTTAATCGTGGGATACTTGCTGGTTCTGCTATCAATCAGCGGAGATGGCTGAACATATTATCCTAGAGTGCGACGCAAAATCAAGATATGGTAACGAAACTGTTGAATAAATCACTCCAATATTCAGTATTCCAAACTGGTCTCTATTTAGATTGCTTTGCGAGTAGTACAATTATACTGCACTTCGCAACTAATAGCATGTTTAAATCAAACTGGTTAATTATTACTCAGGTTTCGCTGCTTTTATACTCTCGGTTTTCTCGTTCACCAATTTCTCCTAAGGTCTAGTAATTTCGCGAACAGTTGCACCTCATGCTTGGTTATCAGCTATATACATGTATATTCATATGCATATTTATATTCCCCATATACTAATTCTGCTCAAAAGGATGGTCCCATGAAAGACTGGCATGGTTCATATTCTCGTGGAGCACTAGCACATTACACGAGAAACTGAACAGGAATCTGTGCTAGTCTTCCACACGAATAACGAACTGTGTTAGCTTTTCACGCGCAGAATAGAAAAGTGTAAGTCTTCCGTAGTGCCGACGATTTCTTTCAAATAGGAAGAACTTATTCCATTAAAATTTGGAATAAGAAATCGTGCCTGTCGTACTGTTTTCCTATATTCTGGTTTCATTTCAGTGAAAAATCTGATTAAAAACAAGTCTGACAAGGATTTTATATCCGCAGTACTTGTAAGCAGGATATTATAACTATGATTGGATAACGGTTGGTTGTACAGGTATAAAGGAATCGAGATAGATATATCAAAATCATCAGTATCGAAAAAAATTTGATTGAGACATGTCCGTCCGTCCGTCAGTACGTTAACACGATAACTTGAGTAAATATTGAGATATCTACACCAAATCTGGTACACGAGCTTATCTGGGCCCTGAATATATTGGTATTGAAAATGAACTAAATCGAAGGATACCCACGCCCACTTTTTATATATATAAAATTTTGGAAAACACAAAAAACCTGATTATTTAGTAAATAATATACCTAGAATGTTGAAGTTTGACGTGTGGACTGATATTGAGACTACTGATAAAAATTAAAAAAAAATTCAAATGGGCGTGGCACTGCCCACTTGTGATAAAGTCAATTTTACAAATATTATTAATCATAAACCAAAAATCGTTAAACCTATCGTAACAAAATTCGGCAGAGAGGTTGCCTTTACTATAAAGAATGCTTTGAAGAAAAATTAACGAAATCGGTAAAGGAACACGCCCACATTTACATAAAAGATTTTTAAAAGGTTCGTGGACGAATAAAATAAGCTATATCTTAGCGAAAAATAGTTTTGTACCAATCGTCATTTTATTGTTCTGTTATATGTATATTTTAAAATAAACAGTAGGGAAATCCCCATATCTGAAGGAAAACTGCATTATTACCCGCTCAAAGTCATTGGTGTTAGCCTCTGTATCCTTTTTGCTTCTTTTAAACGAAAATTAGTATTATTGCACAGCCTTGTAACACTATTAAGCACACAAAACAAACAACAACAGCATTTTAAGCGTACAGCTGGGTATGTAATGTTCGGTTTCACCCGAACTTAGACTTCCGTTACTTATTTTTATATAAGAAGAACTGTGGTGCTTCTTTTCGTTATTTTGGCTTCACTTCGATTTTAAATCGGATAAAAGACCTATTTAAATTTAACATGAATTCATCCTGCGAAGCTTTTTTGTTTCTGTACTTGTCACAAACGGAAATTATCTAAATGGTCAGTACGTCGAATTTAAAATGAACATAAAAAGCCATTAAATTGGTCGTATGTCCATTCAAAGTGGTCTCATGGCTATTCAAATTGCTTATAAATTCGATTGACCATATGGCCGTTTACTTAATGTCACCACACCATTTTACATAAGCTTCCATTTAACCGAGTGCTTTTTTGCCAACTTGTGAATGTACTCCGCCCACGGCATTTAAAACGCAAAGGCCTAATGCGCTTTTAGAAGCAACTTAGCTATATTTTTCAATGCTTTTTTGCTGCTTTTCTATAAATTATGCTACCTGCAATTTCTTTCATTCCCTTAAGGCTTTTTTGTTCATCACTGGTTATACAATTATAAAAATGTATGTTACATATATTTTGATGTACTTATTTTTACTAACTTACTCAAATTGATAATGCAACACCACAATTACGTTACTTCTATGCACACTCATACATATATAAATTACACTGAAAGATATGAAGCTAGTAAAATCAACCAGTAAAATTGATCGGTCATTCAACCGATCAAGAAAACAAATTTGTTTAATTGTTTCAACATGTAAGACCATAAATGCAACCATGTCAACCAATGTAACAGAATAAGCAAAAATACAACCATGGGAATTAATTAATAGAATAAGCAAAAATACATCACTGTAAAGGAAGAAAAGAGAAGATGGTGGACTTCCGGTTCATTATTGGATTGACGACTGAAGAATAAAGAATTAAGATAATTAATCCGAACCTTTCTGCTGTTTTATTAACCATCGAAGCTAGAAGTTACAAACAACAATAAAACTGTTGATCTCAAGTTAAAAAGTTCTGTAAAATGTACAGATTCTCGATCAATCTAACTGTTAAAATAACAGTTTTTATTAGTAATAACTGTCAATATTATGCAAATGGATCAGCTAATTTTCAGAGAAAGTTACTCTTAAGGCGCTTACTACTTTGTTCTTATGAACATGGTGCCACAGAAATATCTGTCATATCCTGTCATATCAACAGTCTTCACTGTTATGCTAACATTGAGAAAAATCCTTAATTTTACCAGTTTTATGGTATTCTTAGGGTAACAGTAATAATGGTAAGGTGGCCAGAGCTATCGCTTATTATTGTGGCAAATATTAGCAGTTGCGACACGTCACTAGTAAATAAATGCTCCACAACCACAGCAGCAATATAAGCAGAGGAGACAATAAATAGCTACACACATGAGTTGTTCACACATATACACAGTAACAAAGAGCGCAGATTACTCACACCTATACATAGAAGACAAGAGCGAATATGCAATGCAGCAGTTGAGAGAAGTAGATAAGCAACTAATCAAAAAGGCTGTCTGCGAAAAGTCTAGACCCTGGAAGAAATAGGCTAGTATAAAACAAATGACAAAAACCAAGTGATGTGTACCTGTGCGATACGTGAGGACTTTACATTGACTGAAGTGAGGGGGAATTAGTTCAATATTAACACGCTATAGTGGAGTACGCGATTACATTAAATTGTGAAGATCTACTACGATAGTAGTGCTGTTCATAAAGAGCTTTTTGTATACAGAACATTTGCAATTCTTTATTCGATAGTTCAGTGATACGAGTGATACAAGTGATAGAAGGCGCAGAATTAACGAGAATGCATAAGATTCACAAGAGTGTGATGCTTGTTGGTTTGACCAGTGGCGTAGTCTTAGGGAAATCCAAATTTAGAATTAAGGTCATCTAATCGTGTAAATCTTGTACGTATTTCTTGTTCGGAATGATCGAGAAGGCTTTTCATATTGCGGAAAGACAACATCTCTGGCCAATTATCCGGGCATTTTGCGGCGCTCTTACATATTTTACTATAACAATATCCCATTTTTCACAAAGAGACTTCACTTTTTCTATTGCTTCTTCACAGAGAGTGTCTCAAATTTCAGACAGTTCAGTCGCTAACTATTTAGGTACATGATACGCTTCTCTAAAATTCATCCCCGGGTTTTGGAATCTGAGCTGCACACGATCAATCCTTAAAATCCTTTAAAATGAACTAATGTTATGAAACTTATTTTGTTTTGTTGATTTTGCAACAGGGTGGAAAAAATATGTATATTGGAACGCTTTTACGTCATTTCTTGTCAAATTTGGTTTCGAGACAAACCGGTGATGATGGCACAAGAACGAAACCAATATACAACAATGTTATGAAACTGAAATTTTGTATATTTTGCAACAGAAATGTAGCTTCGCTTCTGGTGTCACTTGTGGTGTTACTGTCCTCTGCTAATTGTTCTAAGTATTCTACTACACTCACTAGCCCATCGACGATAACGCTAACTGTTTGTATTCTGGCGCTCCATCGTGTTTCAAATTCACGTTTGACAGTTTTTGTTAAAGTATGTTTTAATAATTCCCATCGTAACGTTAAACGTGTGAAAAAATATATATTTTTTCAATTATTTCACAACCTGTCTCAAGTGTTCCGAAGATATGCATGAATTTTTTAGTATAGAAAATTTTTTCCACAAATCAATATCTTTTCCAGAAATCAGTTATAACAAAAATACAAATTATCCAGGAAGTTCTGCTTTGCGGACTATTTGGCGCCCTCTGTGAGTAGCGCTTAGGGCAAGATGTCGCCCTTACCCCGAAACGATCAATTCAGGATGAACAATTCATGCGAAATTGATACGACGGCTCTTTGCGATGGATAAAAAGTGACAGAAATATCGATTAAGCAGAACCATTATAAGCTTGATTTTACCATTTTTTTCCTTTCAGTGTACATATAAGTATAGAAGTGGAAAAAGGTAGCGGTAATGACGCTAACAGCGGCTATTTCCAATGTCGGCAAAGTCGATTTTGTTGTTTACATTTACCACACTATATGTGGCTTCGATTTTGACGCTGCGCTCTATGAACAATAAGCAATTTTTCTGGTGTTGTCAGGGCCGGATTAACCCTCAACGGGGCCCTCCGCAATCTTCGATTTGGGGGCCCTTCTTTCACGTCCGTTCCCTTCTTCTTTCGATTAAAAAATACAAACTTATATCTTTCATACAAATTTTATTGTCACAATATAATAATATCAATAAAATTACTATCTACATTTTAAACATGTCGTTTTCTATATTTTTTTCGGCAAATTCATCAATTATATCATCAATATCGATTTTGTTCAATAAATCTTACTCGATGCAAAGTATACCTAACATCTCGAGTCGATCTTGTCGCGTTGTAGCTCTTTCAGCAGCTTTGATTCTTTTTAATTGCGAGAAGAATCATTCGGCAAAATAATTTGTGATCATTAGTTTTAAGAAAATACGTCGGCTATTGACCTTCCATTACAGTCTTAGGGAACGTACCCAAATTACGTAACCCCTTTAGGGGTGGAGGGGGTTTCTTTAGGTATTACACCTGGTCACAGATGGTACACGATTGTCACCGAGGAGAGGGAGGGGGATAAAAATTTGTAGAAAATGGGTCACGTAGTTTGGGTACGTTTCCCTTATACAAATGACTATGAGTTTTTCGTGCATCAGTGTATCTGGAGTTCACGTAACTTTGGAATTGTGTCATTTCAATTAAATATTCTTCAAATCTCTAGAATAAAAGCGAACTAAGTTATTTATAGCTTCGTGGAGGTCTCTAATACAAAAGTTGATGAGAAATGCAAATCCCCCTGAAACTTCCATATACACTTTCGCACGTCGTTTGATTTCACTGTGAAGATTGTCGATAGTTTCGAGAAAACCTTTTGTCCTAAAATCATCGCGAGGCGTTTCCTTCAATAGGTTGTTTTTCTACGACGAGTATGTTTTACGATTTCTGTATAACCTACACCAGATAATAATTGTTTTGTTTTTCCTGGAAATCATTGAACTTTTCACGGAATGAAACTAAACTCTCTTCTAACAATCCATACAAAAAGCACACGGCTGCAAATCTGCTTTTTCACTTTACAATGACTTAGTCACTGAACACATAGCAGTCAGATTTGAGCTCCGTAAAATCAACATGAAACCAAATTAAAATTTTTCCATTTTATTCGCGAAAAACGTCGCCTCATAACGAGTATCAGTATTTTGTGATTCATCATTAGTAATGATTTCTAGAGCCTCTAATATGATATCAAATGAATCGTAAACTTCATTTGTGGCATTCGTATGTATATAAATAAATAAATAAATAAATGTAAGGCGCGATAACCTCCGAAGAGATCTAAGGCCGAGCTTCTCTTCCAATTTGCGTCGTGCTCCTCTTGATTTTTCCCTACAAATTGGCCGGACGGGACCTACATGTTTTATGCCGACTCCGAACGGCATCTGCAAGGCAGATGTTTTCACTGAGAGCTTTTCATGGCAGAAATACAATCGGAGCGCTTGCCAGACACTGCCGAGGGGCGACCCGCTTAGAAAAATTTTCTTCTAATTGAAAAATCTTATTTCTAAAATTTTGATGTTGCTTTGCCCGGGAGTTGAACCCAGGGCATACGGTGTGATAGGCGGAGCACGCTACCATCACACCACGGTGGCCGCCGCATTCGTATGTGCTTCCCAGAAATTTTAGGAGTCTTTTTCATTTTGCGGGGCCCCCTATAATCGGAGGCCCCAGGCAACTGCCTATTCCACTACTTGTTAATGCGGCCCTGGGTGTTGTTATTGTACTGGTTATTTTATGTGTTGTTGCAGACGATACAAAGTAAACGCTCATTTGTGCTGCTATTCTACTTGCCAATTGAAAGAAAAAACAACTGTAAATTTATGTTACAAATACATACAACTTTCCCACCTCTTACTTGCGC